>JAGXJF010000976.1:0-15402 GCA_019208055.1 Stipa capillata | reverse complement strand
GTGTTGGGAACCGTCTGTGATAATAATTGTACAGACATCTCCCGGTTGCCGTTTGTACAAGGGGCGTCCCGTTAAATGCTATCTGTAGTAGTGAGAGTCGGTTGATATGTGTAGGTAAAGATGTACACCCCTGCAGGGTTTGAAGTATTCGAATAGCCATGTCTACGGTTATGGATAGCTTGGTAAGAATTCGCATCGAATTAGACAATTACAACATTACTTTAAAACATGCCAACTCTAAGGATGAGAAGTTAGCGATTGCTTCCTCCCTGGTGGTTGAGAAAGAATCGAGGATTAAGTGTGCGGTAGTCTGTAATAGATTTCATCGTGAAGATTCGATTCATCTCCTTTAAAAGTAATCTAGTAGCGTAATTTCATCCTACTTAAAGAATATTGTCAAAAGAATAATCAGATTTTCGCAAAATAGTGCACAATTACCCCCTTATTGAAACCTGTTGCATCTATTACTAATTTCTCTTGTAAGTCTTGTGGAGTACAATTTTTGTACTCACCTTATAGTTATTGATAATTTTGTGCAGAGGAAATCATCCCCTCATCGGATGGTTTCTATGTAGAGATCGACACCCACGACGACTAGTCGCTGGGAATCCCAGACACTGGTCCTGCCCAGGGTTCGGCAGCTTGGTTTGTTTTGCTGCCATCTTTTGGCCTTACCTTTTGGCTTCTTAGCCATGTTTAATCTTCCGCTGTGTAATCAACTCTTTGTGTGAATTATGTTGTTAAGTTTTAAGAATAACTAGTATTATTACAGTTTCAGTCGTAGAGTTGCTGTTGTGATACTTGTTTGTTCTCACCTGCCTCATGTGCCTTGCGTGTATGTTATTGAAACACATGGTGCAGGTACGGTTTCAGAATCTATATCATAGAATTGTTAGGTTTAATCACCCCTGTAAAGTGACTCTTCCACTAGGAGTTTGGGAACTATATCATCCTACTCCAGTCGAGCATTAATTTGCCGAGACGAGTTTGGGATTGATGTTCTGGCTCAGTGAGAAAAGGGTGAGGAGACCATATCACCCTACTTAATCTGTGCATTAGTTTGACGGAGCAAGTTCGGGATTGACGTCTCAGGCTATTCGAAGCCATATCACTCCACTCCTCTTGCATTTGATAACCAAGAGTTGAGGTCGAGGTTGACGTTTCGACTTAGCGGGTGATTCCACTTAAAATTCTCTGTTATAGATTTTGGTCCTGACATCCAACACATTACCCTACTCCACGGAAGGGGTATGACTGCACATTCAATAGATGAAAGGCCCCATCTTCTCTGTCCCCAACCATCGGCAATTTCTTTTAAACTCACATTCTCCGAGTTTTGCTCTAGGGTTACCAATATTTTTAGATATAGTCTAACCTAACTTCTAATGTCAGTGAAAGATATTGATATGATTTATATTTATTCTAAGGTCTTCAAGGTGAATATGGCCTGCAAAGATAGGTGGAGTTGTGGGGTGGTAGGTGCTAATATACAATCATGTAGGGTGTTTAGAAATGGGATTAGGCTTAGTAGTATGCATTGGTGGAATCAGAACGTTGGAAATATGGAAGAAGGTATATGTGTGTTTTTAAGGTTTTGGACGAAGAAATGCGATTATATGCGGTATGAGAGTGTTTTTGTGCGTTTTGGGTACTAAGAAGTGGGAATTAGGCTTAATATTGTGGAAAAATGGAATCGAGGTGTTGAGACAATCGAAATCGGTATATATATGTACTTCTTATATGGTCGGATGAATAGTGTCTGACCTATTAGGGTTTATCAGATGGATCGGGTTGGGTTGAACAACGGATGTGGATTACCAGTTTTAAATAGAATTTGAGTTAAAGGAGTTGGGCTTCTGGTTTTAAATAGAAACAGAAGAATCTTCTATGTCTAGTGTGGTTGGCCCGGTAAGGATTTGAGCCGGCCCAAGAGGAGGTCTGAGTCGGCCTGAGGGAGGGGAAGCTGAGCGGCTCAGCTCGGGTTTGAGCCGCACGAAGGGGCACGGCTCAAGGGTTGGACTCGGCGACTTGGCTCAGTTTGCACCAATGGCTCAAAATGGGGAATAGGGGAAGAACAGAGGAGGGTGGCCGCCGGCGACGGGGAGCTCGATTCCGTCGCCGGTAAGTTCAAAGTTTTGCCTGCCAGCGACGATGCTAGTGAGAATCCGGCTGTTGAGTCTGCTGTTAGGTCGTGTCGAGTCAATATAAGGACTATTTGTAAAAGGTGCAAAGTTTTGTTTGCTTTCTATATATATTATTTCAGGCTAAAATGGATTTAAGCCTCAGCAAAAAAAAGGAAAAAATATTACGTCTTGTTATTTTTGAGATAGAGAAATTGGACATACACTCAGTGCAAAGTTAACTATATCGAGAAAAGCAACTGTTGTGACTTATGATTCAAAATACACACGGAGCGTCTGCATCCATTATTTTGAAACATTCAAATAAATATTTTAATATTTTAAAAAAAATCTGAATAAATTCAGACATGTAAATTATGATATGAAGAATACACCTATAAGTTTTTGTTAAAAAATATGACTATTTGTGACTTGTAAAGAAAATATAAGAAAGAATAATATACAATAGTGAATAGTAGCATATGAAAAAACAAAACATACTTGTCTTTTCACACAGGTGACATTTGGTTATGTTTTTTAACAAACATTTATAGATATATACTTCATCTCATAATGTACATATGTAAGAGTCTGTTTGGTTGGGCTGTGACTGTTGATAAAGCTATTGTTGGCTGGCTGTCTAGAAAAGCTGTCGTGGCTGTGAAAAAGTTAATATATGGCTTTTGGTTGATTTAAACTATCTACAGCATTATGAGCACATAAGTTTCAGCACATTGCAAAAAGCTGGCAGAAGATAACTTTTCCAAACAACTGAATTTGCACTACAAAGCTCACAGCTACCGTTGGTAAAAGTTGCTGAAAAGCGTGCCGTTTGGTTGAGCTTTTTAGCAGCTTTTCACCCAACCAAACACCCTCTAATTTTTTTCAGTTTCTTTTAAAACTTTTGATTGTCATCGGAAAAGAATAAACTCTAATGGATATACATGTCCGTATATATATCTTGATATCATTGACTAATATACGTCTGGAATTTTGGTACTTCCTCCTGATGAATGTACTCACGTGTGGCTAGCTTACGGTGGCCTACAAGTTTCCTTGTCCATGAGACTAATATGTTTCTGGAATTATGGTTCTTCCTGATGAAGGTGTTCACGTGTAACTAGCTTACGGTGGCAGCAGGCTATTGAGAAGTACATGAATATTGTAGGTCGGTTCATGGGCGGAGACCGGGACGAACGGTCTGTTTGGTTCCTTTCAAAGTTTGTCACGTTTAATTTTAGATATAGTATAATTTGTGGAGTACGTGTTTGGTTTATATTACAACTATGGTTTATTATATTTTATTATATATATATGATTTATGCGTCATAGATTTTATTAACTATGTTTTTATGATAAATTATATTTTATTTAATTTTAGATGTGATAGAGTAAGTGCTGAAACAAATAACCCGAAGTACTATCAAATTTAGCAAGTAACTGCGGGAGAGACTCCCTGGTCCCTACTACGGAAGCATGTGGCGATCAAAAGGGAGGTGTTTCCGTAGTGGTCCGTACCAAAGTGCGAATAAAGTGCACTTAATAATGTCATCGGTGATCTCACTGAAACAGACGAAGTTAAATACAGCGGCTCTAGGCTTGCCTGGGGAGACTAGTCTACAAACAAAACTTGTCCTAGCGGCGGACTTTAGTGAGATAGCGATGGGAAGAGGTTTCACCTCATTAATTCTAGAAAGCCACATGTGTTTGGTCATATTGGCATTCTGGCAGAGATCCTGGGAGAAAATAGATGGAGTACAAATTTTCACATTAACATCTATCATGACTATAAATGCTTGGATGTTGTCGGCAAAATTATGTACATGTGTTAGGCCTCATATCGGCAAAAGAAGCTAAATGGGGTGATTTCCAAAGTGGATTTGGAAAAAAATTTCCCCAACAAACTGTAAGGATGAATGGATTTTGCCTAAATGGTGCTCCTGGTCCAAAACTTTGTTACTGACGGGTGTGGCTATTAAACAATGATGACATGTGCCGTACTTCTAGCCTAGAAAAGGTCGTCCACAAGGCAATCCTTTATCTTTTAATGTTTAATAGCTGCTTTAATTAGAGAGATAAGGAGGATGGGTAGATTCACGATTAGTTCTCTATTTGGTTGACCATGGTTTAGACAAGTTTTACTCATATTTAGAAATGATCGTTTGTTTGACAGTCTTGAGAAATGCACTTTTTATACGAGAAGGCTTGTGTTTCTAGGCTTTGTTATTTTCACTCATGGCACAGAGATAGATGAATCTAAAATTGAAGTAATTAAAAATTGGCCTACCCCTATCAGTATGAGTCAGGTGCTTAGCTTTCATGGCCTAGCAAGTTTTATTGTCATTGTGATATGAATGTCAATGTGCATATGTCTTGTGGGATGATCTGAGAATTTTAGATGTATATATTAATTGTACTTTCTGTTTCAGAGAAGATAGAAATATGAATTTTGGCGGCCAGTCCCAAATAATAGCCGGTTCTGCTTTAAAAATCGGCTAGGATAATATACTAAGCCGGTTGGCTCAGAGGAAAAACCGACTCTGATATTAAACTTTTCCAATCGATTCAGTTTGTTGAACCGACTGAGATAATGTAGTAGTAAAGTTGGTTTTTGTTTCGAACCGACTAAGGGAATATTATCCCAGCATAACGTGTATTATTAGCTCCCAAGCTCTACAGTGGATCTAAAACCAGCTGAGATAGACGTTTTGAACCGCTGTAAAGACCTTTTTTTAGTAGTGCAAACTTATTAAGAGGGTACAACCTAGATTGCTCTGTTCATTTTTCTTTTATGTTTACAAGGACTAAGTGTCTAATCGATTAATCAGTGTTAATGGCGAAGCCTAATCCGGTAATCCTGGTACAAGTTCAACTTGACGAGAGACCAGGAGCAAATTAACCTTAATATTTGATCCCCATGCAGCAACCCAATAGGACATGGATAGAAAACCTATCAGGATCTCACACTTATTTATCTGACTAGTTTAGTTAGTTTGTTTCATATGGAACATCTGAATAGTGCATCGACTATTGATTAGTATTCTTCAACACCGCTTTCACATAAAAGGAAAGCGCATGGCACCGGAAGATATAAATTACTAGCTTACTTTTGACGCGGTGAAAATGTGACTTCTGATGTTACAACGGTTATCTCGATCTTTCATTGACATGATAACAATCAATTAGATAGAGATGATGTTGATAATCCAGCTACCTGAATGATAACGAAGCGTCTTAGCAATCGCTACACTAACTGCGAAGTGTTATTCTACACTAACTGCGAAGTGTTATTGATGACACCGAAAGCACGATCAACCTGACAACAAAGCTCTATTATTGCAAGCAACTCGAGAATTAGCTAGAATAAGATAAATAGCAATCCGAATATTACAAATAAGATTGAATCACTCGATAATATGGGGTTAATAGCGGTATTGATTATTGATCTAGCTAACCAAGCGAATACATAAAAAATAGCAGTAGTTAAACTTTAATCTAAACAAAGCTTCCTGCTAAGAGGTATTTATGAGCAGTACCGAGGGTAGGATGTGGGGGATGAGAGGATTTTGGCCAAGGGGTGTAGCAAACCCCTAGAGCTCATCTAAACTTCTCTTGGACCTATTTTATTATGAGGCCTAAGCTAAGATTGAGGTGGCACAACACCATGAGTCTATTTTGACTATGCAAACATGGCACGAGTGTGTGATATCTTCATGTACGTATAGATTTATGCCACACTATTTTCATCTCATGGAGACATGGCTTGCTTGTAGAAGGCAGCGAGAAACGGATCATCTTCCTGCACGGTTTTGCCATCGTTTAACGTGCACGATGAGTCTTGAACAGTCGTCCTTCTATCTCTTGTTCAGCTTTGCAGCCAAGACAAAACAAATGACTGAGAGAATAGTATTCTTTATGCACACGTACATCCTAAAATTCACGACTTAAATCCTCTCACAAATCTATTCATGGTAGCATTTTCACATTCTTTGATATAAAAACGAGACAAATAAGATAGAAGTTCTTGATAGTAAACCTCTACAATATTACAACCATGTTCTAATCCTTGGAAATCTTTAAACAATTGATGAGCATAAATATGAAGGCACAAATCTAGCTCTCATAAGCTTCTTCAATTTAATCCATGTGCTAGGCATGTATGGAGTTATGCGCTTATACTCACACCACCAAATTTTAGGAAAATCAACAAATTCACTAGTAATAGCCCTAGCTATGTTATGCTCAGGAAAATCATGATTATCAAATAATTGTTCAACCTATACAAAACATGTCAATACTGACGGGCCAAAAACCCACATCAGTGACGGGTTTTTGGCCCGTCAGCAACTAAAGATCAGTAATGACTCGTATTATCAGTGACGGGTAATTTACCCGTCACTGATAAAGGTCATCACTGACAGGTTAATATTTCCCCGTCCGTGATGGTAGCATCATCACTGACCGGTACTTTTTTTACCCGTCAGTGATGACGTTTTCACAGGTGACGAAAAGTCATCACGAACGGGTAGAAAAAGAGCCCGTCAGTGATGACTACTATCACAGAGGGTAAATATTTAACCCGTCAGTGATGACATTTTCAGAGGCGCAAAAAAAAGCCCTACCTGGGCACTACCAGGTAGGGTTTCACTAAAATAGCTATAACTTTTGCATACGGTGTCCGTTTTGGGTCCACGACCACTCAAAATAACAGTATCGACGAGGCACATATAAAAAATCTACTGGTCTTCGGACCTATATAGTTTTTCACCTCCAAATTCGGCCTCTAAGACTGACTTTTTCCCCTCCGAACGAAACATCGCGTCTTCCGACCCTCCGTTGAACTTCTTCCCGAGCTCCAAATGCAGTAATCTTTACGGATTCTGAACCATGAGGGAGTAGAGCTGGTAGAAAAAAATACGAGAAAAAATTTTAAAAATAAAAAAATTTCACTCCAAATTCAGCCTCTAAGACTCACTTTTGTCCCGAATGAATAATTGCCGCTACCGAACCCTCCGTTGAACTTCTTTCCGAGCTCCAAATGCAGTAATTTTTGTGGATTCCGAACCGTGAGGGAGTAGATCTGCTACAAAAAAAATGAGAAAAATTTTAAAAATAAAAAATTTAGGGATTAGTAGAAATTAAAACTCGGGAGGATCTTTCTTACCTCGAATCTAACTGAAAACTCTCGTGTAAGCTCCACCATGTTCCTACGGGGATGGTGACGTGAAGAGGACATGCTCCCTTGTGGTGGATTTGGATGGAAAAAGTGAGAGGAAGAAAAGGGTGGAAGGGAGAAGAGGAGGGCGGAAAGGGAGGAGAAGGAGAAGGAAGATGGGGTGCTCACCGTGATTCCATGGAGTTGGAGAGGACGAGGGGCCGACAGTGGGGAGGAGGAGCCGGCGGTGGGGTGCTTGAGGAAGGAGAGGAGGATGGAAGGGAGAAGGAGAAAAATCTGGATCTGGTTTTGAGTGGAGTGGAGTGCATTGCACTGAGGTGAATTATATACCCACGGCAGGGTTCTAAAATTTCGGGTTTTAAAATTTCAGAGTTGGCGGGATTTACATCATGGATGGGTCTCTTTTTTAACCTGCTAGTGATGAGTTCCACATCACTGATGGGTCAGAAAACTACCCGTCCGTGATGACAAAATTTCCGGTTTTGAAATTTTGGAGTTGGTGGGATTCACATCACGGACGGGTCTCTTTTTAAACCCGTCAGTGATGAGTGGTCAGAGAACTACCCATCCGTGATGACAAAATTTCGGGTTTTAAAATTTCAGAGTTGGCAGGATTCACATCACGGACGGGTCTCTTTTTAACCCGTCAGTGATGAGTTCGACACATCACTGACGGGTCAGAAAACTACTCGTCCGTGATGACAAAATTTCAGAGTTGGCAGGATTCATATCACGGACGGGTCTCTTTTTAGCCCGTCAGTGATGGGTGGTCAGAAAACTACCCGTCCGTGATGACAAAATTTCAGGTTTTGAAATTTCAGACTTGGCAGGATTCACATCACGGACGGGTCTCTTTTTAACCCGTCAGTGATGAGTTCCACACATCACTGACGGGTCAGAAAAACTACCCGTCCGTGATGACAAAATTTCAGGTTTGAAATTTCGGAGTTGGCAGGATTCACATCACGGACGGGTCCCCTTTTAACCCGTCAGTGATGAGTCCACGCATCACTGACGGGTCAGAAAACTACCCGTCCATGATGACAAAATTTCAGGTTTTCAAATTTCGGAGTTGACGGGATTCACATCATGGACGGGTCTCTTTTTAACCCATCAGTGATGAGTGGTTAGAAAACTTCCCGTCCGCGATGACAAAATTTTGGGTTTTGAAATTTCGGAGTTGGCAGGATTCACATCACGGACGGGTCTCTTTTTAACCCATCAGTGATGAGTTCCACACATCACTGACGGGTCAGAAAACTACCCGTCCGTGATGATAAAATTTTAGGTTTTGAAACTTTAGAGTTGGTGGGATTCACATCACGGACGAGTCTCTTTTTAACCCGTCAGTGATGAGTGGATTGACGGGTCAGAAAACTACCCGTCTGTGATGACAAAATTTTGGGTTTTGAAATTTCGGAATTGGCAGGATTCACATCACGGACGGGTCTCTTTTTAACCCATCAGTGATGAGTTTGACACATCACTGACGGGTCAGAAAACTACCCGTCCGTGGTGACGAAATTTTGGGTTTTGAAATTTTGGAGTTGGCGGGACTCACATCACGGACGGGTCTCTTTTTAACCCATCAGTGATGAGTTCTGATGAGTGGAACTCATCACTGGCGGGTCAGAAAACTACCTGTCCGTGATGAAAAAATTTTGGGTTTTGAAATTTTAGAGTTGGCGGGATTCACGTCACGGACGGGTCTCTTTTTAACCCGTCAGTGATGAGTGGAACTCATCACTGACATGTCAGAAAAACTACCCGTCTGTGATGACAAAATTTCAGGTTTTGAAATTTTGGAGTTGGCAGGATTCACATCACGGACGGGTCTCTTTTTAACCCGTCAGTGATGAGTTCCACACATCAGTGACGGGTTAGAAAACTACCCGTCCATGATGACAAAATTTCGGGTTTTAAAATTTCAGAGTTGGCGGGATTCACATCACGGACGGGTCTCTTTATTACCAGTCAGTGATATGCTCGACATCACTGATGGGTATTTATTTTGCCCGTCTGTGATGATGATTTCATCAAAACCCGTCACTGATGGTTTTCATCACTGGCGGATATTTCTTACCCTTCAGTGATGGTAGGGTCCAGGATGATGTTTTTTGTAGTAGTGCTCCCATGTGAGGTAAGCATTAGGATCATATTTTCTAGCAAAAGGTGGTACAGTGAACTTATATTTACTATGTATAGCGATCACGGTGATGGTGGAGCTATGCTCATACTATAAGCTACCTCGTCTCCTACGATGTCATTTGCCCAAGATGAGCATCATCCAGAACCTGTCATGGTTAGTAGAAGACAAAGAAATAAATCATCAGTAATATGTCCCTATCGATGCTAGGATGCGGTGGTTCAAAAATCACTCGCACTCAAGCTTATATCAAGTGCTTGGCAATTCTTACCATGCAAACAGGGTGTTCAGCAACCAGCGGTGTCAAAGTATCTTTGAAGATTGATGTAACTATTACTAGGTGAACGTAAACTTGTATGATGGTAGAATATGTGGAGCTAGGTATGTTTCAATATGGTAGCAAGGAGTAAGCAATTATCAATTCAATATGAAAAATTGAAAATCAGTTCAAATTACTAGTTACAAAATTTTGCTGGCCTAGCCTAGACTCAGAACTAGCTAGAGAAGCCCAAGGTGTGGAACAATATCAAACACACACAACTAGTATGGAGGTATAGCACAAAGATATATCTGCAGACAAAAGAGTAACAAAAATATTTGGGAGACTCTCCTTTTTTTCTCCCTTTCTTTTTTCTTTTTGGGCATTCTATATGGCTTCTTATTTAGTTGTCCATTTTTTTGGACTTTGTTATTCTTGCCAAGATTATCTATGCAATTGTATAACCTCAGAGATGTGTCTAATTCTGATTTTAATAGGATGATTCAAAACATATGACTTATACTGACGAAAAGAGAAGGCATCAAATATATGGACAACATTTTGTTTCTCTGAATCAAAAATTAAACTTGTGCAATTGCCTGCAGCTAAATATTCCTTCTAGAAACGGTGCCTACATGTGACTGGAGGCTTCTTCTTCTTCTTCCTCCGGCTTCGTGTTTGCCTTTCTTGCCGCGGAGAAGGGGACGAGCATGCGAAGCCGTGTGTCGTTCGTTCTTTCTTGCATTCCTTTGGTGGAGGTATCCTTGAAGTCTAGTCTTATGCCATTGCCAAACTTTTCTCTCCTGGCAACGTCTACCGACTTCACCGAGGTCCTCATCTTCGTTGTATCCGCTACCAACCTTATATGTATATATGAGTATATATATATATATATATACTCAGAGAGAGCAGAGAGAGCAGAGAGAGCAGAGAAGAGGCACAAGGCAGGCAAGGGCACACACTGCTCTTGCTTTGCCCCCACCTCCTCCCTGTTCTATACTCAAGGAAGCAAGAGCCCCCCATCCAAATGCACCAAGAAAATCCTCGCCATCCCACGCGCCCGTTATGTTTGGCATGTGATGGCAGCATTTCCTGTGTGTCGGAATCTTGGATAAATGGATTTAGTAGGATGGAGAAATCTCTGTTCCTCTGAAACGTGAACCTGTAAAGATCCTCCTATATCCAAACAAAGGCATGCTGCTCCTAGTTGTGGAACACTAACTTGTGTTCATATGTTCTCCTCTTTCGCTCACACTACTATAGAACAGCCCATCCGAGACGGGCTGAAACAAGCATCCTAGACAATTGGCCGCTCCGTCTGAAATTGGTGTTCTGTGATGACACATGTCATCGCAGATGGGTGGGCCACCCGTCTGCGATAACCACTTATCCCAGACGGGTCGACTCAGGCACCCGTCTGCGAGAACAATTCATCCCAGACGGGTCGACTCAGGCACCTGTCTGCGATAACAATTCATCCCAGACGGGTAATATCTCTGACCCGTCTCGGATGACTGCTATCACAGACGGGTTCAACTGTTGACCCATCTGGGATGGGTGTGTATAGAGGGCATAACACTGCCTGTTTTGTGGCTAGTCTCAGGAATTGCTAGCCATGCCCTCTGAAATAGCAGATATATATTGCACAGAATATTCACATATTTAACATAGATACAGATACATACATTCATAGACAATACACTGAAACAATCACATACTTCAATGTATAAAAGGAAAGTTGCAAGAGAGTCACACCGCTACCTAGATATATTCACAATTGCTAGCTAGAAATGAGTCACACGGTTCAGAATTGAGAGCTCGATTGCTGCCAACAACCGCATACTTCAATGTTTAAAAGAAAAGTTGCAAGAGAGTGCTAAGTACATAGATGAAAAACAATGCTACTCTGCTAAGCCACCACCATAGAACTCGCCATCGGGATTGATGATTTGTGTATTGATAAAGAAGGCAAAAATCCCTCGAATGCGCTTGAGTTGAGCTTCATCAATTGTGGTAGTTTCAATCTTCCACGCCTCATCTAGTTTTCGCTTAGCGAAACCCACGATAACCTCCATGTGGTAGCAAACGTAGAATCCACATAGGTTTGTCCCCTTGGGTTGTTGTTTGCACTAAAACAAGAAACAAATATACGTTAGCTAAGAAGAATCTATTATGAAACATGTCAATATGCTATATTAACATAGTAATGGATATATATGTACCGGAAAGTCAAATTTATATCGCAACTTGGACCCTTTGCCACTTATCCCTCCACGAGCTTTGTAATCAATGAACGCCTGGTTAAGTACGTCATGAATCGGCCCGAAGTCGCGTGAAGGATCTCGCAAGGAATCAACGTATATAACCCTATTCCATTTTGGTACAAGTATGACCAAAACCCAATGGTAGCTGCATATATATAGACGTACTACCAAATCAGCTTTGTGATATACGCATAATGGTGAAATTATAAGTATTGGATGTGAAGCAACACTTACCCTGGGTTGAAGGGAAATACGATGTACTCTTTATCCTTCTAGGACAATATTGCATGCTTAACATACTCCAGAACTTGCTCTTTGTTGTCTCTAATATTTCTCCAAGTCACCCTTGCCGGGTCAATGAACCCGATAGGTTCCTTGTTAAGTCTGGCTTCATTGTGCATGTATCTATGCAAAATGGGAAATCAAGTCACGGCTTAATTAAGTTGCATAGTTATGGAGAAAACTGATTGACTGAGAAGTTGTAGACTTACAATGTCCAGCATCTCAACAAGTTCTGCTCCAGGGTGTCGAGGTTGAAGAGTTCGAATAGGTCTTCAAAGTACACGTAGAACAACCCGCCCATGTCCTGGTGGAAAAGGTGTTCCTCCTTGAAAGCGACTTTGAGGCATCATGGCATGGTTTGTCCAGGCTGTAGGTTATTCATCACCGTCATATACCAATCATGCAACCTCTGACATGCCATTGAGTTCGATATGTCCTCTGGCATGACGAAGGCTCGTCCATTTACAAATCGACGAGCCAGAGGTGCGAAAGGGAGATCATCCACTCTGTCCAGGTCAAACCCAAGTTCTTCCACTATCGCTAGTGCCTTCGATTTTGGCTGCCCTTGGAAGTCTTGGGGGCACTACTACGACTCCTGCCCTTGCCGGTTTTGCTAGTCCCTTTAGCATAAGTGTGCTTCACCGGTGAAGGAACTGGTCTCATCTGTAGCACCTTCTTAGTCCCTATGGAGGTAGCGGGTGCTGGCTCTGCCGGCTTGACCAGAGATGAAGCTGGGTTATCAGCCCGTTGCGCTGCCGCTACTAGCTCCATCGGGGTAGGGTTAACTTCGGGTATCCTAGCTGACTCAACGTGTGATGCGCTCTGAGAGGCAGGTCAGACGAGTAATTTGATGTCCCTCTTTGGCCACTGGATAAAGGTGCCAACCGCCTGATGCAGCACCGTGATCTCGTCATTTGGTGGCATGGCAAGCGGGAGTTCCTTGAAACCTTCAACCACGTCGTCCACATGCACCTTTTGAGAGTTTGGTACCATGGGGCGACCATGCAGTAGAGTCCCCGCCTCCTTGGGATATGCAATCCCAAGTGTAGCATCGAGGGAGACATCTCCGGCTATCCTTGCCAACAACGTGCAAGGAGTCGTCTCCTACAAAATTATTGAGTACGTACCTTGTTGATTAAGTCCAGACTTATGTACTTGCTATTGTAAAAACCCTATAAATGGCCCTTACCGAGGTGGTGTCGCAGGGATATGTTTCACCCGATTCTTCGGCGGATGCGCAGCTACTTCGAATATTTTCGGGGCTCGCCAAATCTACGTTAGAGAGTGCAAGTTGAGCTTTGAACTCCTCCTTAAATGCCGCAACCTGCCTCCTGACTTCCTCCTGAATACGCCTCTCCAAATCTTCTTCATCTCTCATAGTCGTTGTTGACTGACTACGACTCCTCTTAGCGGCCTTCCTCCTCTCGTACTGCTCCTCGGTCTCAGGGAATCCCTCTCTCCAGGGAACTGCAACCCCAACACCTCTTGTGCGACCTGGGTGCTCTGGGTTTCCCAACGCTACGGTAAGGATGTCTTTGGTCCTAGATGATTGTGCTTCTTCATTGTCATCTAGTGACCCTTGCGAAGCTATCTGCACCTGCAACGATCACGCGCACAAGTTACATTACAAATGATACTCGTACGGTTCCGAAAAATTGTGTGCTTGTTTCTGCTTGAAGGGCCTTCTACCGTTCACTCTTCGCCACTTCTTCTGGCGTGGACTTCATCTCAACAAATCTGTTGTATACTTGCTCGTCCAAGAAGCCATACTTCTCAAACGGGCTCTCACCCGTCCGTATGAACTTTGTTGTCAGGATGCTCTTGAACGACCTCCACGCCTTGCCCATGGTCTTCATTGCAGACGCTTTGACACGTTCTTCATGTTCGGGCGGGATCTCGAACCATCTTTTTACTTTAGCCATTAACTCCTCCTCCTTCGCGGTGGTAATATCCTTCCAGTTCGCAATGGTTATGTTGACCCTCTCCTGCCCAAGTATCCCGCAGAATGTGTGGAATTTGTTCGCTACGTCATCCAGTTTTGTCGGCACACCAGACTTCGTAGATACTTGCGTGATGACCATACGCCTACTAGGGGCCTTCGACATTGTTCGGGGCTTCCAACTTCTTTTTGCGTACTTCGTTCATCGTTGCCCGAAGTAAACTTCTTTTTTGCGTACTTCGTTCATCGTTGCCCGAAGTAGGGTTCGGCAACGATGAGTTCCCCGACGAGGAATTAGAAGAAGAATTGGCGTCCGACATATCTGTGTAAACTAACAAAGCAAGGCATAGGTCTATAGTAGTAGTGTATATTAAAACTCAATATCAAGCATAGTTATCTACCTAAGATCAAGATAAGCATATGTTCTCAACTCTCAAGCTTTTCTCAAATAAAAGCATGTCAGAATTAAGTAAATTATCACAGAATTAATGACCAAATACAGCAGCTATTCTTAGTAATGCTTATGGAGCACATATATGCACACATATGACCACATTGAAATAACACTCGAGATGCACAAGCATTCGAACAATTAACTAAGGTCAAGTGAAAGATTCTATTCTTCAGTTGAATAAAACTGATTTAGACATGAGTATAATGAAGACAACAGAGGGCAAGCTAAGGTCAAGGTAGTAGGTTGTTCTTATCACAAATTGATCCTGCTAAATTTTAATCACAAAGATTGCGGCAAAGTGATGCTTAGAAATATATCAAACCACCGCAGGTATTAGCTCAAGATAACCAAGTATATTCAAACTAACATACTATCTGTGCCAATATAAGGTCAACCGAGGCACACATGAATTAAGTTCCTGAGGCAACATTGGAATCCGATTGCAAAGGAGCAAATATCCCAACCAAATCAACCTAGAGCAAGAACCCTAGAATTAGAGGAATTGGGGGTTTTGGGCAAAGGCCAAAGTTGGGCAGAAAAGACTTACCTGTGGAGGAGGCTGATGACGGCAGTGACAATTGGCGCGGTGGAGAAGACGGCGGCGCGGTTGGAGAGACGACGGCGGCGCGGGCTCGGCAACTTCTCCGGCGACGGCGCGGTGGAGACGACGGCAGCGCAGGCTCAGCTCCTTCTCTGACGGTGGGCGCGGAATGGGTGGCGGCGCGGGCTCGAGCAGCGGCGGCGCGGGAGGGGAATTAGGGC
>JAGXJF010000975.1:0-244557 GCA_019208055.1 Stipa capillata | reverse complement strand
TATTGCGGGCATGCAAAATAAACCTTTAAGGAGGAGGAAGCTTGACATTCACTTTTCGATTCCCAAGGTCAATACTTCTGTCGCTATTTGCGTTGTCCTTTTCTCAATATCATCGTTTGCTCATTTGCTTCATTTTTCTTTACAGGATAATCCGTCAGATAAAGATATGAACCAAGGAACCCTTGTGATCTTTAATTTGGAACCAGCTGTTTCAAATGAGGAACTCCTTCGAATTTTTGGTGCATTTGGTGAAGTGAGGGAGGTAAGGACTGCTACGTTCGAAGTCATCCAATCATTGTGTACTATATGTGAATCATAATGAACATCATTTTTCTGGGAGAAGTATTAGGGACTGACCTACCTATTAATTAATTCATCTTCTACAAAAGTAATTTAGTTGAACCCCATATTTTTCTTAATTTTCATGCTTTCCATCCATGCAGATTAGAGAGACACCACAAAAGCGACACCATAGATTTATTGAGTTCTATGATATCAGGGCCGCAGAAGCTGCCTTCGGTCACTAAACAAAAGTGATATTGCTGGAAAACGGGTAAAGTTGGAACCTAGTCGTCCTGGTGGGGCTCGTCGAAGGTGTGTATTATTGACACATCATGAGCCCTTTGTGTGTCCTAAAGAACAGTATAGCTTAGTTCCAATCTCAAAGACACACTACCCGAACCAAAATTGATTAAGCTTGGTTACAATTTGCCATGTCTTTGGTCAGATGTTATTACATGGCCACCTAGTTTTCCTTTGTTTCAGATACTGTTAAAATTCTGGATTACCTTCTCCATATAACTTAGGCAATGTTGTAGTTTGTGTTTATCTAGCATTATGAATATTGGATATCGCATATTTACTTCGAATCCTCTAATTCCTGTAACGAATAGTTTATTCAGTTTGTTTTTTATGTAATGGCCTTCTCACCATCATGAAAACCCTGTAATTGAGAAGTTTCAGTCATTTGTTTCAGTACTTTGGAGCTTTTCTTTGGCTTAAAGTAGAGCAGCCTTGACATGATCCCCTGCTTTAGATGTTATAATCCTTATACATTGGTTTTGTATCATTCTATTTAGATTAATGCATTGCTAATTGTGTCTATTTTCTGATGAAGCTTGTGTTAGAATGTAGGACACTCCCTTTCAAATTTTCATGAACAACCATGTTAGTATGATTTATATGAGAGATAAATCCAAATATGGAACCCTCTATCCTGTCCTTTTTGTTCTGCATCTCAAACATTCATTATTTTCCGTAGTTGCCTACAGAATATTTTGGTTAGATGGCCTCTCAAGGTTGTGTTTCTTATTCTGCAGTTCGATACAGCAATTTAACCATGACTTTGAGCAAGATGACACAAGGCATAATAAATTCCATCTTGGTTCACCTTCTGCCAACTCTCCACCAAGTATTACTAGTACTTTTTTAGCTCTGACTACATTATTTTGTTCTTTATTCTTGTTCTCCCACATTGATGTTAGTGTTAGAGCTATTCAAACTTTGGAGTGTTCCAATTTGTTGGCAGGTTTATGGTCCCAACATGGCAGCCCAACAGAGCACAATCAATTGAACACACTCAATGAAACTGCATTTAGTGGAGGGATGAGTCCTTTGGGCGGTAACCATCTTTCTGGGTTATCTTCAGGATATCCTCTCATGAAGTCACCCATGGAAGAGCTCCTATAGGAATAACTATGCTGATAATATGTTTCATGTGTCACACACTTTCATAACTCGCATTCGTTTCCAGAACATCATGGTGGAATTGGGAGTGTGAGCCCACTGTGTGTCTTCCGCAGCTTCGTCAGCTTCTACTGCATCTGGTTTTACAACACTGAAATGGAACACCATTTCTTTGGGGTAATAAGAATACATTGAGGGAGCATTGTCAGCCGTCAGCCTTCCATTCTCCACCTCTTAGCAATTCACCCTTTTCCAATAACCACACACAACACCTGGGTAGTATGTATCGGAACCTTCGTGGTTCTTTTGGGCCGTCAGAGCTCTTCTCCCAGCATCACGTTGGGTCAGCCCCATCTGTTTTGCCCTTGGAGAGTAACTTTGGCTATTATCCTGAGTCACCAGAGACATCTTACGTGAGGCAGGGTAAGTTTGGTAGCATGGGTCCCAGCCGTGTTGGTGGAGGCATTATGACAAATTTTGGTGCGCATTCCCGCATTAGTGTTCCATCCATGCAAAATGGTATAAATATTGGAGCCCTTAGATTTTGAATGGTAGCATGGCTTTCATAAGAACTCATTTCCGTGTAACCTTTGATGATCCAGGTTTAGTTTGGTTTGAGGGTCTACTTGAGCGTGGCGAAATCAGGCAGTTGGAAACTCTGGTGGTCAAGAAGATAGCAGGATGCAGTATCAACTAGACTTGGAGAAGATCGCTACCGGAAAAGACACTCGAACAACATGATGATAAAGAACATACCAAACAAGTATGACTTCAGTTGAATTACGTGGTAGTTAGTTCTGTTATTACAATGCGATGTTGGCCTGCCTTTGTTTCTCACGATTTACTACATCTTTAGGTATACATCGAATATGCTTTTAGAAGTAATAGATGAAACTCATGAAGGGACCTATGATTTCTTCTACTTGCCAATTGATTTCAAGGTAACACCTTTTTGGCTTGATAAATGACACACTATTCTGACTTGGTAATATCATTATGTACAGCTGACTTTAAGCTTAAATTTCTGCAGAATAAATGCAATGTTGGCTATGCCTTCATCAATATGGCATCTCCTGCTTATATGTATCTTTCTATCAGGTTGTTTCCTTGGTCCAACCTCTTTATATGTGCTATTACTAGAAAAATGCCACTGTTCTAAAAACCTCGTAATTGTTTGCTTGAAATATTTTAGTCCTCTTATGGTTCAGATTCTGGTGTTACCTTTACGCTACCCATTGTAACAATACTTTATTCATTGGATATTTGAGAAGGTCGATCTTAGTATAGAAGAAAATATTCAAGAGGAAACTTTTGATCCTATAACAGATAGGGATATAGAAAAGAGACCATAACCGACGCGATGCTTACAACCCTATATACCCTAAGATGTGTGCTCAATTTTATAGCCTTTTGTTACCTATGTTGCTAAAATTATAAGAATTGCTCAATTAGATGTCTCGATTATAACTGCCACGAGTTGCTAAAATGCTAAGAATTGCTCAATTAAATCCCTTGATTATATCTGCCAGGACGTGGATGTTAACTTAAATAATGTTAGGTAGAGAGTGGTAAGCTACTTAAATTTGTTCCGAAAGTTGGCACAGTGTTTAGGTGATGACAAAATGAACAATACAGAAGTATCTAACCATTCCGTGTTTACTTTGTTGCAGGCTTTTGCTGGTCGCAAATGGGAAAAATTTAACAGTGAGAAAGTAGTATCATTGGCATATGCTCGAATACAGGGTAAAGTTGCACTTATAAATCACTTCCAGAATTCAAGCTTGATGAATGAAGACAAGCGTTGCCGTCCTATGCTATTTGATCCCAAGCATACTGAAAGTGGTAATCAGGTAAAACATAGTGTTCCAATTTTGTAGCATTTAATTCTAGGTGATGTCAGTTGAAATATTTAAGTTTCAGATGTTGTTGCCAAAACAGTTTTTTTTGTCATATGTGAAGCTTTTCTCACTCTACAATCTCTTAAGGGTCACGACACATAAAATACTGCTTCCCTTTATATTGAAGTCTTAAATATATTACAGTACCTTACCAAAAATTAAACAAGTGACATTCAACAAGGAATGAGCATCCGTAAATAACATATCACCATTTGCTGCTGCTACTAGTCATATTATTAAATATCGGATTCTGTCTGCATAAAAAAAATGTTGTATTCACATGGCTTCTTAGGATTGTGTTCAGGACAACTTGTGCGATTTTAGAAGCTCATTGTAATTTGAGAAACGCCATATCCTTCAATTTGTCTTACTCCCTCCAGTTCTGTAAAATTTGTTGTTTTGGACATCAGCACGGTCTCCAAAATGTAACTTTAACCACCAATTTCTATTATAATATATTTATGAAACTTAATAAAATTATGATATTATGGAAAGTACTTTCAAGCCAAATGTACATATGTGATTTTCAGTATTCAATCTGAATATTTAAAAATATATGGTAGTAAAGCTTTCAAAGTTTGACTAGACTCATGTCCAAAATGACAACTTTTAAGTAACTGGAAGTACTTACAAATGTTTGTGTTTGGCCACAACCATACACTTTTTCTTTCCCTGATTGTTCTTTTGTTCAACATGGGGTATTCTGTTTTCACTTCGAATTTGTGTTGCTGTTCAAGTAGCCATGCCTTAGTGTCTACCTCTGCATTCTTTGAGCAGATCCTGTTGAATGGGTCACTGCAAGAACGAAACCTCCATGAGAACCCAGTGAAGGATGATTTCAGCAAGATAAGTGGAAATAATTGGCATACCTGGAAGTTTCTCTGAAGGTTGCTGATTGATCTGCAGTAGATGCTAACTCTTTCGATAGATTGTCAAGTGTACAAAATAGAGGGTGGAAAAATTGATGCCGCATTTTGTTGGCTTGCGTCGACTGGGATGCAATGGATGCAGAAGAGAACTCCCTGATGATTAGGGGAGCAAAGTCTTTTATTTTGTGTATATAATCCTAATTGCAGCGAAAAGGTTAGGTTTATGCAAAGAAAAGGTTGGGTTGTGAACAGAAAGGCATAAAAAGGCCTCATTTCTGTGCAATGTTGTGTTTTATTGTTTATGTGTGTGGAAAAGAGTTCTTAGTGTTCATGAAATGTTGGTGTATGCAAAAGGAAAATAAAAGGTAAGATTTAAAGAGGAGGTTTAAGCTCCATTGCCTGCCTGTCAGATTGCATAGTGTCAGTCTGAGTAGCCAATGCTTACAATTGATTGATTAGCAGCCTAACGGGATTAGTCTGTTAATCTTATACCTAGTGCCATTATGGAATGTTACTCTTCCGTGTCACAAATCCTGGTGCCACTAACCTCTCACAGTGCTGGGTATGCGACTTTCACAATTAGTTTAGTTTTTATATTTGTAAGGGTTTTGAGTACGAAGGTCGCGAAATTTTTTGAGACCACTTTTATATTATCTATATGTGATCAATCTGAATATTAAACTGGACATTGTACATTTCTAGTGCCACAATTGCCGCGCTCTCCCCTCCCTGCCATCGCCCACATGTGGCCTTCACTAACCTGTCTCGCAGCACTGGCCTCAGTGGCGAATTGAACCAGAGCAGAGCAGTAACTACATTCAGTTGATCTACTAATTTGCTCTTCCTAGGAAAACTGAAAGGAAAAATAGGTAGCTCCCACGTTCGGACTACGAGTAGTCCAGAGAACGTGTCCGGTGCACTTGGACTTGTGGTGCACCATACCTAGACTGCCCCATCCTCCTCCCTCCCCTGAAGTCATGTAAATTATGGATTCTTTTGCAAAATTGACACAACATGCATATGCCATGCACCCCATATATTCGCTGGATGAGGCGTATGCACCCGGTGCACCCAATCCGTAAATCTTCCTAAGTCATGAAATATTTGAAAAATTTCATTGCGTTGACCTAACATGCATCCACCGTGCAACAAAATTACAAATCCAAATTCAATCTGCAGGAAAGAAAGACAATTCCACCAATTGAAGTAATGGTATGAATAGTAGCCGCTTGATGCTATTCACAGTAGGATTTGTGTATATGTTTCTTGATATATGGATCAAAATTTTATTTCAACATTTGATTTTATTTTTCAGAATTTACATGACAAAACCAAACACGTGCAATATGTCATCCAAGTGGTGGCACGTTCAGTGAACATCGCTTGTGAAGTCACCAACAGAGGAGAGGATCAAGGATCCTATGTGATGACAACTGATCGAGAAAGACATGAACTGAAAATACAGAAGGACCATAAATTTTTACTGTTTCTCCTCTCAACTTTTTATTGTTTCTCCCCTTTCTTGCAAAGGGCTTTACCTATCCAAAAAATAAATATATATGTGATATTAGCTGACTCTTAGTCTTCGTGCTGCTATATATAGGATTTTTATTGATACATACGAGAGAGACGGAAGTGAGAGATCAAAGCTAATTCAGACTTATCCATACGAGACTATGTTTCTGTTTCTATCTGTACATGCCCTTAACTTTGTTGTGCTAGAAAAAAGTCATTTGATGTGTCGTGAAACACGTGGGGTCTAGAGTGTCCTCTTACATCTTGCCAGTCAATAACAAGATATCGCGCAGAAACCCAATCCCATTAAACCCTGTACGTTATCTAAAACAATTTGAACCCTGTATATTATCTAAAAACAAATTAAACCCTGTACAACTCCCCTTCAATTCAAAGAACGAGATATCCAACTCTGTGTTGTGTACAACTCCCCTTCAGTTCAAAGAACGGGGTATCTAACTCTGTGTACAACTCCACTTCCAAAAGATAACTCTGTACAACAAGTAGTTGTAGGAACATCGGACTCCAGGTGCAGCTCCACCCTATAAAAAGATGAGCCCAGTTCATCTCGTCTCCACCCTACTACGACAACAGCTTCGAAAACCCAAAAGCTAGTCGCTTTAGCAGATTAGCAGATCTACACCTGCGCGCCAATGGAGACCTCCCTCTTCCTCGCCGGTGCCCTCCTCCTCCTCCCTCTCATCGTCCTGCTCCGCGGTGCCGCCAGGCGACGCCGCCTCCCGCCCGGCCCTCCGGCCGTGCCGCTGTTCGGCAACCTGCTGTGGCTTCGCAACTCCGCGGCCGACGTCGAGCCCCTCCTCCTCGGCCTCTTCAAGAAGTACGGCCCCATCGTCACGCTCCGGATCGGGTCGCGGCTCTCCATCTTCGTGGCCGACCGGCACCTCGCGCACCAGGCCCTCATCGGCGCCGGCGTCGCGCTGGCCGACAGGCCGCAGGCAGCTACCAGCTCGCTCCTCGGCGTCACCGACAACATCATCACCCGCGCCAACTACGGTCCCGTGTGGCGCCTCCTCCGCCGCAACCTCGTCTCCGAGACGCTGCGCCCCTCGCGCGTCCGTCTGTTCGCGCCGGCGCGCGCCTGGGTGCGCCGCGTGCTCATGGAGAAGCTCAGGGAGGAGGACGCGCCCAACGTCATGGAGGCGTTCCAGTACAGCATGTTCTGCCTCCTCGTGCTCATGTGCTTCGGCGAGCGCCTTGAAGAGCCCGCGGTGCGCGCCATCGAGGACGCCGAGCGCGCCTGGCTCCTCTACATCTCGAGGAACCTCACCGTCTTCTTCTTCCTCCCGTCCGTCACCAAGCACCTCTTCCGGGGCCGCCTCCAGACCGCGCAAGCCCTGCGGATGAGGCAGAGGAGGCTCTTCTTGCGCTGATCGAGGCGCGGCGGGAGTACAAGAGGCTCATCCGCGACGGGCAGGCGCCGACGAGGGAGACGACGTTCCAGCACTCGTACGTGGACACGCTGCTCGACATCACGCTCCCTGAGGAGGGCAACCGCCCGCTCACCGACGACGAGATCATCGCGCTCTGCTCCGAGTTCCTCAACGCCGGGACCGACACCACCTCCACCGGCCTGCAGTGGATCATGGCCGAGCTGGTCAAGAACCCGGCGGTGCAGGAGAGGCTCCACGACGAGATCAAGGCCACGTGCGGAGACGACGAGGAGGTCTCGGAGGAGAAGCTCGAGATTGTGCAGAACGTCCCCAGGATGCCGTACCTCAAGGCGGTGATCCTCGAGGGCCTGCGGAAGCACCCGCCGGGGCACTTCGTGCTGCCGCACAAGGCGGCGCAGGACATGGACGTCGGCGGGTACCTGATCCCCAAGGGCGCGACGGTGAACTTCATGGTGGCGGAGATGGGCAGGGACGAGGAGGAGTGGGAGAAGGCCATGGAGTTCGTGCCGGAGCGATTCCTGACCGAGGGCGGCAAGCTGGCGGCCGTGGACATGTGTGGCACCAAGGGGATCAAGATGATGCCATTCGGCGTCGGCCGGAGGACCTGCGCCGGGCTCAGCATTGCCATGCTGCACCTGGAGTACTTCGTGGCAAACATGGTGAAGGAGTTCGAGTGGAAGGAGGTCGCCGGCCAGGAGGTGGACTTCACCGAGAAGCGCGAGTTCACCACCGTCATGGCAAAGCCGCTGCGCCCGCGCCTTGTGCCCAGGAATTGAGATACGGAGAGTTTTCAGAGTTTAATTTCAGTTGTTTCCTTTGTTTAGTTAATTAAACAGCGTTAGATATTTAGATACGTGTCATTAGGGTATATATCATTCAAATGTTAGTACCAAAAATAATATTTTATTGATGTCTACTGAGTAAGGAACATTGTTAAAGTCGATGCTCGCAGAACTGCATCAGTTATTACAGTGTCAGTTTAAGTTTGCAAATTTGGAGGAAGTAACTAGTTTTGTTCATCAATTTGCTCTCTTTGGCTCGCTGTTGTTTTTTTCTAACTCAGATTAGATGACAAGCAAGAGAAAGATTAGTGAGTCCACCATTTGGCAACTGAACAGGATTATACAAAACTAACATTGAGAAACTTACCTGTGTAACAATACATAATTCGTGTGCAAATTACAGAGCAAACTGTATATTTAAACAAACCACGTTCATCATGCAATGTTCTTTACTACGCACCCATTAATATTCATCTTCTGTCAATTACAAAACTAGATAGAAGTTTCTGTGCAGAATCAAAAGGTTGTCCCTTCTGGTTGGCTCTTGATCAACTGCAGACCAGATAGATGCACAAGTTCTGTTCTAAGTTTTCATAGGTTATTTTCCAAGGACCGGTAATCAAGGAGTTTTTGCGAAATAACCTAATTGTGGTGGAAACAAGGGCGTATACATCCAGATAAATGCACAAAGAAGTTCTAACAAGCAAGAAGGGTCAAGGATACAATCAAAGTTGCACAAAAGGAACATCATTAGTTCAACTCCTGAACTAGAGGTCCCTTCGGGGACATCCGATAAAGAACTCCTGAACTTGAGATTTATTAGGAATTAAAATTTACATGCTGGTCCCAGTATTACAAAAGGCACAAACCAGCGACAGAAAACATTATTAGGGAGGAGGCTTGTAGCCTCAGACACAACAACACAAGCACGAGATCCTCAAGTACAACATCGCACACGAATTTTACAGAAACCACCATAGAAGATTTCTTACGCGCCAAACTTTTCTCTGTCATGTGGAGCGTTGTAATCGATGTTAGGGCCCGCGGGGATAATCTTGTAGGGATTAATGGACGGATGGCTTCCGTAGTAGTGCTTCCTTATGTGCTCCATGTTGACCGTGCTGCTAATGCCAGGAATCTGGTAGATGTCCTTGGTGTAGTTGAACAGATTCGGGTATTCCCTGATGAGCTTCTTGTTGCACTTGAAGTGAACAGCATAAACCTGTAGAAGAAAATTTATGAGGCATAATTGGTTAATCTGTCCGGCATTCGGACATTACGAAATATTTAGAGAAGAGTTTGATCATAGTATGAATTATAACAAACACTCGCAGATCATGCATGTAATAGAAGTAAAATAAGTCTGCCAATGCCAACTGCAGTTCTGCACCAGATAAATGGTAAACTCAGCTAAATTAACATTACATTTTTGCTAACTCTCGATTACCTAAATTTTTTGCAAATCTCGGTCAACATAAAAATTGCAGTTTGCACAATGTGCAACTTAAGCAAAACATTTTACTGCAATTTTAGTCTATGTATTAGATATGGAGTGAGGTGGAGATTGCTAATGGTTGTATATTGATCCAAAGGTTAGAAATATGACTGAGATTTAAGAAAACTCAGGCAACTTAGCAATAGACGATCTAAGAAAAGGGAAAATCTAGGATTGTGCAAGCATTTCCCCTCAACAAAACATTGTGCAAGTGTGTAAGATGGTAGTAATAATGCATGGTCATCATCATAAATATCCGGTTTTCAAAAACAAATCATTATAAATATCCATCACAGTTTGACATATGCGGGCATCGACTAATCAAGCTTGGATCAGAAAATACTTTTGGTTGAAAGAAATATTATTACACTCATTACAATAGTGTGCAGCAGTCATAGGCTCAGGGTTCACAATTTTGGTGAACTTTCTCCGAAATTTCTGGATATCAGAGAAGTCAATATTCTCGAAATTAGCGAATACCGGAACTATCGATTTTTTTAATATAAACGAAATTGTTAACTCTGCAAAGTCTAGTTCCCAGTAGCAGATCCCTGCTATATTTACTTGTTTGTTGACAAATATATCAGTTATATAACGAAAGAAAAGACTAATGTAAAATATAAAGGTAAGATAAACTTCAGAAAATGAGTAGCTTGGAATGAGCATATCAATTTGGTCCACTGATTTTTTTTATTGGTCTGCACTGCAGCTCTAAGGAAAAAAGTAATGAAGAAACTTATTGTGATTCAATTTACATATCCTCATTGTATCTTTATCAAATCCAAAGTAAACAGTTATTCAATACAGCAAGATCTACAAGATAAGGATTAGATTATATTGAAATCGAGTAGGTAAAGTTAGTCTTTTTATGCTTGTGTGGTCTTATAACTATCACAAAGAACAAGTGATCTGTCTAGCTCTATATAACTGATAGTATTAAGCCATCTCCGTCAGCTTAGGCTAATTCACAGTGTTATGAATATGCAACCTGGATCTATTGCACAGCCCAATAGGCATATATATAGTACAAGAGACTTGGAATACAAGGCAAGGAGAGTCCTATGCCAATACGAATACAAGAATACAACATGTATCCTACTATATCTCTAACACCCCCCCTCAAACTCATGGTGGATCAACAACACTGAGTTTGGAGAGGTAGAAGCTGTGCTGAGCACGAGTCTGTGCCTTCGTGAAGAAATCAGCCAACTGAATCTCGGAAGGCACATACTGAAGAGCAACAACCTGATCCTGAACCTGAGACCTCATATAAGAAGCATCAACACCAATATGCTTGGTGAGCTCGTGCTTCACTGGGTCTCTAGCAATACTGATAGCACCAGTACTGTCAGACAACAGAGGGGTCGGTGTAGTGATAGAAACACCAAAATCCTCAAGTAGCCACCGTAACCAAGTAACCTCCGCTGTCAAAAAGGCCATAGCTCGCAACTCAGCCTCTGCACTGGAACGGGAAACTGCAGTCTGTTTCTTCGTCTTCCAAGCAATAAGAGAACCACCAAGGAAAACACAGTAAGCAGAAAGAGAGCGACGATCAGAGGGATCGCTAGCCCAAGTAGCATCCGAATATGCCTGAAGCTGTAACGAACTGGAGCGGGGAAAGAAAAGACGGCGAGAGATAGTCCCACGAAGATATCGTAAAACCCGAAGAAGGTGATTGTAGTGAACCTGAGTAGGAGAAGAGACGAACTGACTCAGAATGTGAACCGGATAGGATATATCGGGACGAGTGACAGCAAGGTAGACAAGACTCCCGACAAGGTGACGATAGCGAGTCGGATCAGAAAGAGGCTCACCATCAGAGGCACGAAGATGAACATTGAGCTCCATCGGAGTCTCAACGGTGCACTGATCAGTAAGGGAAGCCCGATCAAGAAGATCGTGGATATATTTCTCTTGGGATATATAGAAACCATCAGAAGTAGATGTAACCTCAATCCCAAGGAAGTAGCGAAGAGGACCAAGATCAGACATAAGAAACTGATCACTAAGACGAGCCTTGACAAAGGCAATGTACTCAGAACCATCTCCGGTGATGATCATATCATCCACATACAAAAGAAGAAGAGTTCGACCACGAGACGAAGTGTGGACAAACAGCGCAGGATCATGAGCACTAGCTGAGAAACCAGCAGCAGTGACCACAGAGGCGAAGCGCTCGAACCAGGCACGAGGGGCTTGCTTAAGGCCATAAAGAGAGCGACGAAGGCGACAAACCATGCCCTCAGGAACAGAATACCCAGGTGGGGGGTGCATGTAGACCTCACGCAACTCACCATTAAGGAAGGCATTCTTGACATCAAGCTGAGAAATAGACCAGTGGCGAGCAGAGGCCACAGCAAGAAGAGTGCGAACAGTGGTCATGTGCGCGACAGGAGCAAATGTCTCGTCATAATCACGGCCATGCTCCTGCTGAAAGCCACACGCCACAAGACGAGCCTTGTAGCGCTCAAGAGAACCATCGGAGCGGGTCTTAACTTTATAGATCCACTTACAAGTGATGGGATGAACACGTGGAGGAAGAGAGACAAGATCCCACGTGCCGGTGCGCTCAAGAGCAGCAAGCTCCTCGGCCATCGCATGCTGCCATTCGGGATGAACAACAGCATCACGGTAAGAAGTAGGCTCAGCAAGAGTAGCACCAGCAAAACCAAAGCGATCTGGAGGCCGTCGCGGGCGAGCGCGGAGGCCATGCCGAGGGGAAGGTGGCGAATCCGGAGAAGATGAGTCACCCAGAGAAGATGGCTCATCGGACGGAGATGGCCCAGAGGAAGTAGAAGGCACATCAGAAGGAGGCTCAACACGCGGTCGACGTGTGTAGAACAAAGGATAGGACGGAAGAGAAGAGGGTGCCGGTGGAGCTGGAGGAGATGATAGTGGAGAAGAGTCAACAACAGGAGTGGGTGGAGACTCAGGGGGAGGTGGAGACTCTATAGGACGAGTGGAAGAGGGCACAACAGTGATCGGTGTATCAGGAAAGGTCAGAAAAGATAGAGGCTCAACAGAGGAAGGCGAAGGAGAAGCTGGACGTGGAAAGAAAGGACGGGACTCATCGAAGGTCACATCCCGAGAGACCCGCATACGACGAGCAGTGGGATCCCAACAGCGATAGCCCTTATGCTCTGGACTATAGCCTAAAAAGATACACTCAACAGACTGAGCAGTCAGTTTGGTGCGTTCACGAGGAGCTAAAAGAACATAGCAAACGCAACCAAACAGACGAAGAGTAGAGTAGTCAGGAAGAGAACCAGAAAGGCGCTCAACAGGAATCCCGCCCTGAAGGGCAGAAGAGGGCTGAATATTAATAAGATATGTGGCAGTAGAGACAGCCTCAGCCCAAAAGTGAGGTGGAATAGAAGCGGCGATCATGAGCGCACGAGCAGTCTCAAGAAGGTGACGATGCTTACGCTCAGCAACACCATTCTGAGCATGAGCACCAGGACAAAAGAACTGAGCAAGAGTGCCCTGCTCAGCAAGAAAACCATGAAGATGACGAGAAAGATACTCGCCAGCAGAATCAGCACGAAAGACACGAATGGGAGTGGAGAACTGGGTACGAACCATGGTGGCAAACTGTCTATAGATGGAGAGAACCTCACTGCGAGCAGACATAAAGTATATCCAAGTGTGGCGAGAAAAATCATCTATAAAGATAATATAGTAGCGATGACCCCCTTTCGAAACGAAGGGGGCCGGACCCCACACATCCGAGTGAACAAGATCAAAAGGACGCTGAGACACAGACTCACTATGAGGATAAGGTAACTGAATTTGCTTACCCAGTTTACAACCCTGACAATCTAAAGACACGTCTCCTGAGACAGACCCCAGAAGACCACGACGAACTAACGACGATAGACGAGATCCACACAGATGACCAAGACGGTGATGCCACTGCTGGAAGGAGCCGGTGGACGAGCGGACAGAAGCGGAGAGACTGGCAGCGGCGACAGCGGAGGGAAGGTGAAGCCAGTCAAGCTCCCAGAGACGCTGAGAATCAAGGCGGCGAGGGCCAGAACCAACCAGAGTGCCCGTCTAACGGTCCTGAACACAACAAGAGTCAGAGTCGAGAATAACCCGACAACCAAGATCAGTAATCTGTCCAGTAGAAAGAAACTGCATGGTAAGGCGAGGCACATGAGCAACAGAAGGGACATGAAACAAAGAAGTGCTAAGAGTGCCTCGACTAGCAACAGGAAGAGGAGTACCATCAGCAGTGAGAACATGAACAGGAGAATTTAGAGGTCTAAGAGAGGATAGAGCGGAAGAGTTAGAAGTCATGTGGAAAGATGCTCCAGAATCAAGGATCCATGGGGAAGTACCTGACTGTGTAGAGGGTGGTTTCTCATTGCTGGAAGAGGGAGTAGCAGAACCTGCAGAGCCGGTCGCAGCGAGTAGACGTCGAAGACGGGCGATCTCCTGCTCAGTGAACGAGGTGGCGGAAATAGTCGAAGCAGCTGAAGGAGTCGAGGAAGTAGTCGAGGAAGAAGCTCCAGTGCCCGGTGAAAAGCGACGTGCAAGGTGACGCTTCTTCCGAAAGCAAGTAGACTCAAGGTGGCCATCCTTATCACAGTAGGTGCAATGAGGACGGCCACCACCCGACGAGGAACGACCACCACCACCTGTGAGAACTGGTGGAAGAGGCGGAGCACTGAAGCGGGAAGCAGTCGGTGCAGAAGGCGGTGTAGCCGGTGGACGAACAGCAAGCACGGAGGGAAGTGGCAATAGATCTGAGCCACGCAGGCAAGTCTCCTCCGCATGAATCTCTGTAAGCACCTCCAGAAGGGAGACACGAGGCTGACGGACAAGAAGCTGGGCACGGCGCGACTCAAACTCAGGAGGCGTCAAGAACTCGTACACGCGCAGGAACTCGCGGTCAGCACGAGCATCCTGACAGCACTGACAAGAGCCACAACCAGGACGTCGAAGAGAATCCAGCTGGCGCCAGACAGCAGAACTCTGAGCATAAAACTCATCAACCGTGGCATCACCCTGCTAAAGAGAGTGCTCCTGACGAACCACGGACAGGAACAGAGCGTCGCCAGATGGCTCATAACGCTGACGAAAGTGAGTCCACATCTGGGAGGCCGTAGAAAATCCCACAACCTCAGAAGAAAACTGAGGCTGAAGACTGGCGACAAGAACAGCAGCAGCACGAGCATCATCATCACACCACTGAGTGTACGCAATCAGCAGAGCACCGTAGGAATCCAGAGCCTCCTGATAAGCGGTGACAGCAACATCATAGGTAGCGCGGTCAGCATCAGTAGGTCGAGCACCAAGCTTAGGCTCAACTGGCGCCACTGGACAAGCCAGACATGGAACATCGCCGGAGAGGACGCCCCAGAGACGAAGACCACGCATGTGGATGCGCATATGAGAGACGAAGTCAGTGAAATTGACCCCATCAAAAATCACCGGGCAACGAGGGAGAGAAACGGTGCCCGATGAGGAAGACATCGTACTGTTTTTTTCTTTTTTTTCTTTTTTTTCCTTTTTTTTTAAACCCTAGAAACGAGCTGTGTTAGCCGTGCTCCTCAAAAGGCCCTCAAAACAGAGGTGGCCGGTCGAGCGGTGGGGGCGGCCCGGACGACGGCGGCGGCGGCGGCCGGCAGGCGGGAGGCCGGCGACGGGAGGCCGGCGGCGGACCGGAGCGGCGGTGGCCCGGGAAGGCGAGCCGGCGGCGCGGAAGAGCCGGCCAGGCGGGCCGGCGGAGCGGCGCGGCTCGGGAGGCCGACCGGACGGGGGCGGCGGCGACGGGGAGGCCGGCGGTCGGGGGAGCCGGTGGGGAGGCCTGAGCGGCGCGGCGCGGGAGGCCGACCGGACGGGGGCGACGGCGACGCGGGAGGGCGGGGGAGGCCGGCAGGCGGGCCAGCGGAGCGGCGCGGCTCGAGAAGCCGACCGGACGGGGGCGGCGGCGCGTGGATGACGGCCGAGGCCCGCGACGGGGGAGGCGGCGCGGGGATGACGGGCCACCGGATCCGGCGGCGGACGACCTCAGGCGGGCGACCGAGTCGGGCGGGAGGCCGGCGGGCGACCGAGGGCGGCGGGAGGGCGAGCGACCAAGGACGGCGGAAGGCCGGGGATACCGACGGAGCGGCGAAGGCCCTAGGCCGGCGAGCCAGAGGCCGGAGGCCGGCGGGTGAGCGGAGGCAGGGGGTCGCGGCGGACGGGTTGCGGCGTCCGGATTTTTCGGGTAAAAAAAAACTAAACCTAATGCTCTGATACCATGTTATGAATATGCAACCTGGATCTATTGCACAGCCCAATAGGCATATATATAGTACAAGAGACTTGAAATACAAGGCAAGGAGAGTCCTATGCCAATACGAATACAAGAATACAACATGTATCCTACTATATCTCTAACACACAGAAGCTACACCATCGTGCTCAGTCAAGTCCTGCCTAGTCTTGCCTCCGTGTTCGTGCTCGGCCTACGACCTTACCGAGTTACCGTAACTTCGGCTCCACAGTCACATACTCCGTTTCATTCGAGATTTTTTTTTAGAGAGGTGGTTAAGTTAGTTTGTTGCGAAGGAGCTTCATTGTGTCTCAGTTCGTTAGTTTCTTTTTGTAAGATATTCTTTTTTTGGAAAGTGGAAATGGGAGGTGGGAGGTGTAGATGAACTTATATAATAAGTAAAGATATATTTTGCGGATTGTTAGACCCCTTATGGTCACAGAATTGATATGTACTGAATGGTCAATACCAAATAATGATCCTATATTCCTTTGTACTGAAAAGACTTCTTAGTGCATCTCACCCTTTCAGCTCTCATTCTATTATAGATCAACATTCATGATACCATAACAATAAAGATTTCCAGAAGTTTGAACAAAATAACTGGATAAGATTGGCAATCTTGCAGAAAGCTAAATCATGATAGTCCCCTATTTTTCATGCTTTTGGAGAACTGTCTTATGGTAATTTGGACATTCTATCATTGAAAGGGGTCAAGGGAGCACCAAACAGAAAAGAAAAGAACACAATTGAGAATAATAAAATCCTACATGGGGTTATGAGTTGTGACAACTAAATTTGTGATACTAACTCTATGTTTATTAGTTTGATGCAGTAATTCAACTCAGCAACTCTCATATGCACTAGATCACAGAACTAGCATGGTTACAGAATAAATTGTAGAAGCTGATAAGCTACATAGATGTTCTTTTTCCTTCGTTCAGCAAGAAATCCTTACCTCATCAAATCTTATAAGAGTTACAAATAGGCGGACATCCGCCTCCGTCAGTTGGTTGCCGCATATGTAGCGTTGCTTGCTTAGAATTTCCTCACATTTGTCCAGAGCCTCGTATAATTTTGTGACAGCCTGGACATGTTCAACAATACGAAGGCTATTTGACCCAGCAAGACTATTTCCAGGTAATCTTCAAGAGACATACTAGTAACCAAATTACCTCATCATATGGTCCCTGTTTCTTGGCAAAGCCACATTTGTACACACCGTTGTTTATCGCGTCGTACACCAACTCGTTGATCTCATCTATGGAGACCTGTAAATGAGCAGGGTAGAGATCCAACCCAGGATTCTCTGCGATGTCGTTGAACTCGGTGTTGAGCATGCGGATTATCTCCGAGCTCTCGTTGTTCACGACAGTCTTGAGTTGCTTATCCCACAGAACCTGCAAGACAACGCAATGCAATTGATCGATAGGTATGGAGAAGAAAAGAAGAAACTGTCTCTCCAATTCAGACTCACAGGAACAGTTGGTTTGCCGGTGTAGTTTTGGCTTGCGATCTCATACAGCTCCCTGGCGCTTTTGGCGCCGTTGAAAGGATCGGGCTCGGCACCGGGCTCCTCGCCTCCGGTGGCAGGGAACACCCACCCAAAATGATCGTCGGTTTCCTTGGTTCTCTCGAAGATCGGCTTCACCGACTACGATTCACGCGCACAAGCAACCAGCCAACAGAAAATCAATGGAATGCTCCTATCTGTTTGAGCTGCGAAATCGATCGTCAAAGGTGCACGGTTGCTCACCGTGAAGCCGATGGCGTGGTCGAGGCCCTTGAGCTTGAGGTAGGCGAGGCACCTGGAAGCCCAGGGGCACGCGTAGGAGACGTAGAGGTGGTACCTCCCCGGCACGGCGGGGAAGCGGGCGGAGCTGTCTTTTGACACGAAGCTCCGGAAGGTGGACGGCGACCGGTCGAAGGCGCCGGAGTGGGTGACCTCGTCGAGCGCCGACCGAGCCATCTGATGCACCGAGAAAAGCAGAGCACTGAGCAGAGCACAATGGATCCAAGGAAACCGGCTTACCAAGAGCACCAAGGAACAAACGAACGATGGAGCACGAGTGTTACCTTGAGGGTCGCGGAGGTGGAGCCGGCGGTGGCGGAGAAGGTCCGGGCGGCGGTGAGGCGGCGGTAGAAGAGGTACGAAGAGGGGGCAGGACCGAGCATGCGACTGGTAGTAAGTAGCCAGAGCGGTGGAGTTGATGGGAGGATATTTATCATATTAGTATATTGCACCTGTGCCGGAAAAGCGGCAAGGTGAGATGTTCCGGATGTCCCGGTACGTGGCGAACTTGGCGGAGAAAAGTGGGAAGTGGTGGTGGCTGCGGGCGGCTTTCGCAAATTTGTATTGGTGGCTACGCCTAGGTCTGATGAGAGCAGTGACGTGGTTGGACGACTGATTGGAAGACTTACTGTACGGTGACGGAAGGTCGGAAGCATGCGACAGCGGCTGCTATGGGATTAGCTCGGAATCGTTGACTCCCCGGCGGAGCGTATATCGGTGTCGGTGGGGGAGGAGGCTGTTCCTGAGTCCTCCTCACAATGGATTTTCCACGTACGTGTATAAGCGGATTAGATGTGTCAATGAATTTGTATACCAATGGAGAACTTCTTTTTAGACAATGATACCAATCGAGAACTGCTATTCTTTTTTTTTGAAATTGAGAACTGTTATTCCTACATTTGTTACCGACCAATATTAATATAGAATATGTTTCAACTAAATCATGTGCATTTTCGGATGTAGAAGCAGGAATAAAATATTTTATTATCTAAAAAGAATGAATATGCTCTAACATGACTAGAGTATTGTAATTAATTCGGTTGAAACCGGGTATCTATAAACTCCTGCAAGACCAACATGTTATCATGGAGTAACTTTTCTTTGAGCGGTGGCTCTTCCACTTGGGCACTGTTAGATCAATGGGGATGACTTCCTTCAAGCTTGTTGGCGAGTCTTGTAATCAAGATCCCTTCTGCCTTTGTCCTTGAGGAGAGAGAGAGAGAGAGAGAGTGAGAGATGAGTAAATTTGTATGGTATCTACCGGAAGCTATATGGCTTTCGATGTATGAAAGTGAGGTGATTTATAGCACACGCAAATACATGTAGATCTAGGGTGCAGCTGGAATCAACATAGCATCCTTTTGATGGTAACATTTTGTTGGATCTGTCACATTGTTGACGCTCGAAACAACAATATAGTACATATTATTGTAGATATGTGTCTAGATAGTAAACCTATAGCACCCCCGTTTCGCTATAACGACCAACATTACCTTGAGGGGGTTTGAAAGGAAGAGTTTCTACAACACTAACACTTGTGGAAATCTTGTAATGCAAATTCAGAATTCTCCACATCAAATGAGGAGGGGTTCTCCTATTTATAGGGGAAGGAGCTGGAGGCTATACAAACAATTCTATCCCTAGGCATTTACGGTTCTTCCCCTAATCTAGTTATGTCTTGAGGGGTATTTAGGATATTTCTCTGCTACCCTTAGAGAAATATTCTATGACATATTGGAAACATCTTTAGTGGGCCCGATGCGGGTGACGGAGGTCTCCTAGTCTTCATATGGACAGCTGAGGTCTCATGGCCTTCACACTGACGGAGAAGGTCATCTGACCTTCGTACCTTCCGAGTGCCGTAGAAACGCCCTGTGATGCCTATGGAACAAGAATTAAGGGTGACTTGAAATAATTAACTACGGGGAATGGGTTTGTTACCAGACCATTTGCACTCAATTCAAGGTAGCTCTGGGCCCTTTCCACAATCTTTATTATTATACTAGTAATCACGCACGTGCAAAGCACATTTTGACTAACATAGATTAAATTGAACAAACTGAATGCATAAGAAGTATATTAAGTATATGGTCCCATAGTACAAATTTATCAAAATTTGGAAAACCCTTTTTAAAATTTATCTTGTGCTATTTGATTTACTATATTTAGGTGTTTAATTACCACTTGTAGTCTATCTCGGTCACCAATCGGAAATGATAGAAACTGTGAGTGCTAGTTAAGATAAATTTTTCCTTATGGTACCTTCATCGAGGGGTCATTCTTACAAGGGATAATCTTGCAAAGAGAAATTGGACAGGCAATCAAAAGTGTTTTTTTTTGCAACAATGTATAGACCTTTGAACATTTGTTTTTTGATTACCCATTGACCCGTTTCGCATGGCATTTATCTCGACGGCTTTTGGTTTGTCGCCACCTAGGAGCATCACTCATATATTTTTTAAAGGCAAATATTTACATGTTACTGTTATGGTCGGTGCAGCCACTCTGTGTTGGTTGTTTTGGCTGTGTCAAAATGATGTCACGTTTGATAAAAAAGAGTTTATAACAGCCCTTTGTAGGTTATGCACAGGTGCACTCACTGACTTCAATCTTGGGCGATTCTACAATGCCAGTAGGACCAGGTGCTGAAGCATGGAAAACCTTGGAGAAAGTGGTCAGAGAGTTCTCCATGAGGCATGTGTGGCGATTTAATGACAGGCTGTGTGCACCTTGATACATTTTCAAATGTTTCATTTTAGTTAAGGTTTCTTTTGTTAAACCCCTAGTGTTTGGTTGAGGCTCTCGATCTGAATGAGGCTATGTGCATCTCATGGTGCAGAGGCCAGGAGAAACTCATCAACTTGATGCATTTGAATGAGGCAACAAAATCTTCTTCCGCCCAAAAATTTTTAACACTCGTAGTCTATCTAGAATCGAGAGGAGTGATGGGGAGCAATGCATAACATCCTGGCCCAAATTCGCTCAATACCCTGCCCACCCATGGGACTGGCCCATGTATAGATAGCACCCCTCTTACATTTCCTTCCTTGCTTTGTGTAAAAGGGTTAACCTGAAAGAGCTACATTTAGAACACAATAGTATATATGCTGGACCAACTCTACCTAAATTCTTCATGCGTGACTAATCCCATCACATAACTACACATAGGCCATATGAGCCTCACACTAACAGCCTGGGATATTACACTCACCCCCTTTTAAAGGCCGACGCATTCGTCAGCACACTGCATACACAAAAGGTCCTTATTTTCTTCCTAGGAGTTTATCATCTAGTGTAAGGCGGTGGAGCACAGACAGTTGAGTCGATCGATGAAATTTGGAGGGTGGATAGGTCGGCTGGCCTAGCTGGCAGAGTCGGCCGGCTTAGGTAGGTCAATCAGCCCAACTTTCTTGTTGCTGTTGATCAGAAATTTGACGCACGGTATGCTTTGTTGAAACTAAACCTCATTTTGGCTCTTTCACCTGTTTTCAAGACTTTGTATCCACAAAACGAGAGTAGATATTAGCGAAAAAGAAAGCACATTGCACCATTATTCGTGTCATACCTTGCCTCCCATCGGGATTTTAGGTGATAAAATGTCAAAAATAACGTGTGTCAGCAAGGATCAAACTTCCTCAACAAAGACATATAGCCTCGCCAGAATCTTGAACTTCGACAATAAATCTTATGTCTCTCGAATGTTATTTTCTTGCACTTCTCCATACTTATTTTCTTACTTGTTTTGATCACTATGATGCTAGGTTTTGCTTAGAACTACTTAATGTCATAGTGATACTTGTGTTGAAATCATTTTGGGTTTAAATTTTATTAATCTCCTATTCACCCCTTCTTTAGTCGATAGCCTATATTCTTTCATGACTAGTCTCACACCCGGTCTGACCGCCCATGCGGATCCCCCGCACATCCCGACTGCTGTTGGCGGTCGTTCTCCAATGGTTGGTATGACTGCCCCTCAGGAGGTCTGATCGCCAATCGTCCTGAGTCTTCACGCCTGGGATCACCCTGTTGCTCGCTGATGATGCTCTGAAGACGTTGAAAACTTGTACTGTATCGCAACTTCAAACCCCGACCTCCTCTTCAGAGCCATCGTTGCCAAGCTCCACCTTGCACCATGTCCGCTTCACGCAACGCTGTGCCCTACGACTTGACACCTTGTAGATGCATGCCCATATGGGACACGTATGTCTCGCCCTCGCCAACTATGCTCCAAACCCTTACGGATTTTATATGCACGCCGTCGAGCTTCCTCGGTCTCCGCCAAATTCTTTTGTACCGCTTCAAGATCCAATCCAACCTCACGCTTTGATTCCACTTGTTGCAAAACTAGCATCTCAACGACAACACTGTCGACTAATCTCCATGACTTTGCGACACCATTGTGTAGCGTAGAATTAACAAAGTAAACATGCGAGAAGAAAATACACACCGATGTTTGTTCACGAGGTTCAGCTGAAACCTATATCCCTAGGAGCCCTTCTGCAGGCGCTCTGCCCCATCCATTAAAGGATCACCATCGTCACTGATTTCCTCGAGGCTGATAGTCTGACCGAGCCCTTCATACCGGCTCGGATTGATCCAAGTCTTTTTCTCTGTAGGTTACACGCAGCAATACCTCATTATATATAGAAACCCGGGTTATAATATGTTCAACTCAAACACTACCTAACCCTATCCACTAGTTACACCATAATTCTAATAATAATCTACTTGTTCATATATTCAACACAACATGCACTACTACAGAATCGATTTGTCCAGACGGTTCGGAAACACCGGGCGGGACGGTTTTTCGAACCGTCTGGACGAAACAGTCGGGACAAATCATTTTTGTGCAGACAGTTATTGAATCGTCTGTACAAATAATTAGTACAGACGGATCCACACACGAACCGTCTGCCCAAATGCACTGAACAGTACCTCAAAAGCATTTGTAGAGACGGTTCCATCCACAAAACCGTCTGCTCAAATGCACTGAACAGTACCTCAAAATCATTTGTAGAGACGGTTCCATCCACAAAACCGTCTGCTCAAATGCACTGAACAGTACCTCAAAAGCATTTGTAGAGACGGTTCCATCCACAAAACCGTCTGCTCAAATGCACTGAACAGTACCTCAAAATCATTTGTACAGACGGTTCTACCCCTGGAACCGTCTGTACTACTGCTGTGGCAGGAAAACAATGCTGCCGCGGCAGCGGAAACAACCGTTTCTGCTGCCGCGGTAGCAGTGCGGTTGTACAGACGGTGCTGCCGCCTGTTGCCACGGCAGCCGTGCGGCAAGGCGGCGTTGCTGCCACCTGCTGCCGCGGCAGCGGAAATGGCTGATTCCGCTGCCGCGGCAGTAGTGCGGCAGGGCAACGGTGCTACCGCCTGCTGCCACGGCAGCGGAAACAGAGGTTTCGGCTGCCGCGGCAGCCGTGTGGCAAGGCGGCATTGCTGCCACCTGCTGCCGCGGCAGCGGAAATGGCTGATTCCGCTGCCGCGGCAGCAGTGCGGCAGGGCGACGGTGTTGCCGCCTGTTGCCACGGCAGCCGTGCGGCAAGGCGACGTTGCTGCCGCGGCAGCGGAAACTACCATTTCTGCTGTCGCAGCAGCCGTGCGGCAGGGTAACGATGCCCGGTGCGGCCGCGGTCCTGGCGCGGCAGTGAAAACGCTAGAAACAAAGTGACATAATGGCAGGCATAGCATGCACAGACACACAATGTACGCATTGATCTTAGACATAGCATTCAGAAACAAACATTAAACGTTATTCTCAACCACAAAGTCATTCACATGCATTGTTAGGGAAAAAAACTCTCAAGTCATTGAGGAGGAACATTTTGAGGACAATGGAATTCTTCGGTTTCCTTCAACACCTCTCTAAGTATGAAAGCTATTAACTGTTTTTGAACAAACCAGACGCCCTCAGTGTCGAGCTCATCTGTAGGGAACTTAAAACTCTGCAGAAGGAAATTAAATAGCTAGGTTAGGTACGACGTCCGAACGATGAAAAATGGAACTACATAGTGTAATGACACTAACCGCCACATCTACCGGACTAGAGCGAACGATCTGCGTCATATATGTCGCGACATAGTATCTACAGAGATTGTTGCCCGGCGGCTGCTTGTGGCACTGTAGAAATCATGGTTACGTGCAGGGTAATTTAGTTTTACCGAATACATATTAGAACGTGCGAGGTGATTATTCTTGGGTGAGGGAGGAATTATTACCGGGAAATGAAATCGGTGGGTCGGTTCGGTGCGTGTTGTTTTCACAGCCCCCCCTGGCAACATACTTCTTGAACGCCCCATTGAGCACCGTCGTCAAATTTGCGTACTTCTCTGGTGGGTAGTCCCTGGAGTCGAAGTACGTGGCATGTAGATGTTGTGGCTCGAGGCAGACGAGCATCCAGTGGAATTCATAGTTGTACGGTAGAAGAATGACGCGCTTAGTGGAGAGAAGGAGCATGACGTCCGAAATGTATTCCTCGACCTCATTCGGCTGGAATTGGACCATTGTGCATATGACCACTTGTGGATCGAGGAATCCGATATTAGGATTTTCTGCCCTAACCTCTTGAATCATATGTCTACACATAAAAGTAATGTCATTGAAAGAGCGTATCAATAAGTTAGGCAATTCATTTAGCTTAAACAGTGATTGAGAACACTTACAGTGTCCAGCATCTTAATAGGCTGACATCGAGGGCGTCATGACGGTAGAGGTCGGCTAAATCCGAGAAATCGATGGTAAAGGTTCCACCTGGATGGAGGAAATGTTGCCGCTTGTACATGACGCTGATATTTTGAGGAAGCGCTGTCTCCTCGTTGGACCTCTTCATGTAAAATTCGTGCACAATCTGAGCTGCCCAACCAAGTCGTTCTAACGCCGCCCGTGTCACTAGCGGCTGCCTTTCTGTGTAGACTCTTATCTCGGGTTCTTCGTCTACCTCTTTGCCCTTGGCCGACTTTGTGCTATTTCTGGTGGCCCTACGCTCAACTTGAGGAGTCGTTTTGGTAGTCTGCTGCCTAGATCTGCTAGGTTGCTTAGATTGTGCTGAAGCGGATTTCACCTTCGGTGGAGGAGCACGGATTGAGAAATCTAGACCGTAACGTACTGGAGACAGGGGCCGTGCAGGAGGTGGAGGGGCAACCAGGGAAATGTACTTCTTCGGCCACTGGATGAACGTGTTGACGGCCTGCCCCACTGTCCTGACGTCGTCCTCCGGCGGTACAGGAAGTGTGAAGGAGGAGCAATTTGCATGCACCATGTCCACTGCCACCTTAGCGTTACCCGCCGCTAACGGAACTCCGTGCACCCTCGTGACTGTAATATATGGAAATGCTAACCCCGTGCCAGCCTCAAGCATGTCAGTGGGGCCAAAACAGCTGGGCACGAGGAGCTTGCAGCTAGTTACCACCGCTATGTCGTCGATAGGGAATCTTTCGCTGACGTCGTCTTCAGGAGGAATCGGCTCGACATGTAAGTCGTCGGCGTGGTCGTCATCCGGAACGTGCTCATGAGCGGATTGTTCGTGGACGTCTTCCACGGATGCGCAGCTACTCCTGTGCCGAGCATGTGGGGATGAGCCTGCGGGGCTGCGTTCGGCCGCGGCGGCTGCATCCTCCTGCCTTATCTGCCGTACCCGTTCTTCGACCCTTGCGTCGATCCTCTGTTCTAGGCCTGCATATATTTCTTCCATCAGCTCTTTTTTCATCCGTTCATGCTCAGCTGCCTCGCGCTCTGCTTTCGTTCTCCTTCGACTCCTGTACGAACCCACATCGTCGGGGAATCCCATCTTCCATGGAACCGTCATCCCCACGCCACGCGTTCGACCCGGGTGCTCTTTGTTTCCCAGAGCCGAGGTTAGTATATCCTTCTCCCTGGCTGCTTGGAAAGTTCCTTGAGCGGATTGTTCTGACAGTCGCAGGATGTTTTCAGCCACCTGGACGATTTCGGGCTTGTTGAAGGCGATGGTGCCATCAGCCGAGATGTTGGCCCTCGCGCGATACCAGTTTCGGGCCCGCCTCTCTGGGATCTGGGAGAACGGTGTGTCACGACTCTCCTGAGACACCCGCTCGTCCTCTGTTCTCCATTCCAACTCTTTGCGCGCATACCCACCGCTTCCGAGCCTGTGGGGTGAACGTTGCATGCCTGGCGCGCCCTGTTTGCCTGACTCCGCTGCACAAATTCCTCCGACGTGCACCTCTCCACAAATTCTGCCCATTGATCCTCCAAGTACCCGTAAGTCTTTGGGTCCTGCCTGTAGGGCGGTCTTCCATGCCTTGCCTATCTTGGCTTTTGCCTGTCTTTCCACGGCCTGCTCGGTACCTTCGGGGAAGTCGAACTGTGCTTTGATGGTGCTCCACAGGAACTCTTTCTCGTTATCCAGCACTGACGGCCAGCTGGCGTACGTTATCCAGACCTTCGTCCTCGCCAGTGAAGCGCACGCACTACGGAATGCCGCCTGAGCCTGCTGAGGCAATATGGGCACACCCTCATCACTGACATGAGTTATCGTGTAGTGACCCGTGGGCATTTTATTTTTGCCTCGGCCACCTCGCTTTCGCTTCTGCCCACCCGATTCTTCGGTTTGCTCATGAGACGAGGCTTTTGCATGTTGGGAGGGCAACGGTTGAGCCGGTTGAGGAGACAAGTGCGGCTCATCTTGTCGAGGAGAAGAGGCCACCGGTAGTTCATGTTCATCTCCTCCGGACGCCATCTTCAAAAGACGAAAAATTCAGATATGCAGTACACGACAAGATTCCAGACATTTTCATATAAAGACACATGAACTCTACCTAGACTAAGAAAGTTTTTTGTATGCACACACACGTATGAGTCCCCTAACACCCCTCATCGGAGGTTTACCTTTTCGAATGTGCAAATATATAACCCTTGTCGAAAGTGCAACAACTTCATAAATAGTGCTAATGTTTGTAATCTCATCATAAATATCTTCCTGAACTCTTTTATACAATTCCCAAAAATTTTGAAATCATATTTACCAAAATATGTTAAAGAGGCCATTCGAAGATCAAACCCTAAATCCTCGGATTAACGATATCTGCCATAGTCAGTTATACATGAGGGCTACATGAGTTATATATGACGATGGCAAGATGTCTTTGCCTCCGGCTTTGCTTCACTCTCCGATGACTTAGACTGACGCTTACGACGGAGCCACGACGAACTGTTTACTATATCTGCCATAGTCTGGCGCTTTGCATCTTCCCTCCATATCTTCTCCATTCTCTCGATCGTTTCCCCAACCCAACCCTCATCCCATGTGCTGTGGCACCCCGCCTTTTTGTCAAACTCTAGTAACCTAATCCCACGGCTTCCACAACTGAGACATGGCACTGTTCTTGCATACATGCACTTTAAATTTCAGAAAGAGATACATATGTACAACTTACAGCAACATACAGTAAGATTTGCAATCACTATACAATTTTTGCTTCGCAATCACTATACAACTCACTACAAATTTCAGAAATTTGAAGCTAGCGTACTGCTCAGTCAACTATACAAAACCTTCTGTTCTTTTCCATTACTTCATCTTTTGCAAAATATACAAAACCTTCTGTTCTTTTCTTTTTTCGAAGAACATAGCAGGAGCTCTGCCTTTCTCATAGATAGAAAGAACAAATTACAATTTTGGACCTCACGAACAGTCAATTTGGATAATGTACTAATTAGGGTAAGCTTACTATTTGCTAACTCAATCCATGAACAATTGTAGGTAACAACTATGGCGTCGAATAAAGTACTTGTTTGTTCATTGAGCATAAGCCGTTCATGAGTTATAACCCAAGTACTCCTTTCGTGCTGTTATCGAATTTTTTAACTTCTTTCATGATTCAACTAACCAAGCTAACCAAAGGCATTAAGGTCTAGTTACTATCTACATTTTTAATAAATTACCACTCAACAATACTATACGTTACCATCTTCATTTTTCACGGTTAACTTCTTATGTCATAGAGTTATCTCCATACATATAAAAATGGCAAGTTGTCATTTTAAAAGTATTCTTCTACATACACCACTGGTTATTTGATAATTTGTATTAACTTATTTAACAAAATATATTAAGATTTGATCTATTAAGACTTGAGATCATTGCTTAATGAAAAAAAATTCTAGAGTACTCTAATTAGAAGCTCTAATGAAACAAGTGTGACAACGTTCTTGGTTGAAGTTCAGTAAACAACCTAATAACAGCAGCAGTACTATATATGGTGGTAATTGTTCCTAGTAACCATACTATGGTGGTAACCGTTCACTAAACAACCTGGTAACATCCACAACACTAAGGTGATAAGGAATCCATCAAATCTCAAAGATTGACATAAAATGTATGACCCATCTCTTGTATGCTATTACCACGGGATTCGGGGCGGCGGCGGCGTCGGGGCGGAGGGATGGCGTCGGGGCGGCGGCGGCGGCGTCGGCCAGAGGGCTTCGGGGCGGCGGCGACGTCGGGGCAGAGGGCTTCGGGGAGGAGCTCGTCGGGGACGGCTTGGGGGCGGCGGCGGCGGTGGAGGAGCAGGACGGCTTGGGGGCGGCGGCTGAAAACCTAGGGTGGGAGATGAGGGCGCGGCGCGGGTTTTGTAAAGACATAACCCGCGCCGAGGGGTACTTATCAAAAAGGCTAATCCAGACGGTTCAGAACTCAGAACCGTCTGGATTAATAGTCCATACGGTTCCCAATACGGAGCCGTCTGGATTATCATTAGTGCAGACGGTTCTCAATGTGGAGCCGTCTGTACTAATACTACAGGTGGGACGCCTGCAATATTAGTCCAGCCGGCTCGTAATAAAGAACGTCTGTACTATTAATAGTACAGACGGTTCTCAATATGGAGCCGTCTGGAGTAATAGTACAGACGGCTCATAATAAAGAGTGCGTCTGTACTAATACTGCAGGTGGGACGCCTGCAATATTAGTCCAGACGGCTCGTAATAAAGAACGTCTGTACTATTAATAGTACAGACGGTTCTCAATACGAGGCCGTCTGGATTAGCATTAGTGCAGACGGTTCTCAACTTGGAGCTGTCTGTACTAATATTTTGCCCGAGTTGACCTATGGTCCCACTTGTCATGACTTTCATGTTATTGATTTATTACTAGAAATGACTTAAACTTCTGAAAATCATAGAAAATTCATATGAATTCCAATTGAGTTGAACTTTTTTTGTAAATTCATATTTTAATCTTGACAATTTTATGGTATAACTGTTATTCATGTTACTGTTATGGAAATGTTTGAAAATGCCCTTAAACCCATAAACTTGTAAAATTCATAACTAATGCAAACAAACTCCACATGACAAGATTTTTTTTATGTAAATTTATGGTTTCGTACGTACTATCACATGGTGTAGGTCTCATTCATATTACTGTAACTCAAAATCTGCAAACCTATTATTGTATTAATAGTCCATACAGAAAACCCTGGTGGCGATACATAACAATCGGGTTACATCATAGAAAATAACCTAATCTCCTTTAACAACCAGCCCTTCTTGATGATCGACGCGCAGATACCAGGTGGCCTCGATCGGTAGTTGTTCTTCGTTGAGCGCGGTGCCGTCTCCAAGAGGGAACTCATCAAATTGATTGTACTCTTCTTCGTCCACGACATTCTCAACTCCGACAATCCTTCTTTTCCCCTGAAGGACTACATGAAGTTTCTGATTTGCCGGGTCTTGGACATAAAAGACCTGAACAGCTTGCTTAGCGAGTACAAATGGTTCATCTTTGTATGCGGCACGTTCGAGATCCACTGTAGTCATGCCGTACTTGTCGACCTTAACACTTGAGAGTGCGATCCAACGGCACCGGAAGAGGGGGATCTTGAAACGTTCATAGTCGAGTTCCTAGATCTCCTCAATGTACCCGTAGTACGCACACACCCCACGTTTGTCCTGGAAGGCATCTATGCGGACACCGCTGTTTTGTACCGTGCTCTTCGTATCCTGTGCTCTGGTATAAAAGGTGTACCCATTTATGTCGTATGCTTCAAATTTCAGGATTGTGTGACTTGGCCATCTAGCCAACCAGCCAATATTCTCCTCTGTTGTACTATTAGCACTTTGAACCCGCAACCAGTTGTTGAAGCTGCGGTTGTGCTGTCTGGTAAGCCAAGCCTCCGTACGGCCTGGATTCTCTCTGTGTAGCTCGTCCTTATGCATGTTGATATACGGGGCTACTTCAGTCATGTGTTGCAAGATTGCGAAATGGGCTTGAGATAACGACGTGTAGTCAGGAATGAGTGTTTTCCTTCCTAAGGTTCCTTTGCCGTCCAGTCTCCCCTCGTGGCGAGACGTAGGCACACCTATTGGTTTGAGCTGTTCCATGTAATCGATACAGAACTCAATCACCTCTTCGGTTGTGTAACCTTCGACGATGCTGCCCTCTGGACGAGATCTATTTCATATGTACTGCTTGAGAATTTCCATGTACCGCTCAAACGGGTACATCTGACGTAGAAATACCGGTCCACAGATCTTTATCTCTCTCACGAGGTGGACGGTAACGTGGACCATGATATCAAAAAAGACGGAGGTAAGTACATCTCAAGATGACATAATGTCTTCACCACATCGGCCTGCAACACATCTAGTGCTTCGGGATCGATGACCTTCTGAGAGATTGTGTTGAAGAAGTAACACAGCCTAATGATTGTGTCTCGGAGATAGGTCGGCTGGATATTTCGGATTGCAACAGGAAGCATCTATGTCATCAACACATGGCAATCATGGGACTTCATACCAACTAATTTTAGATTTTCCATCGAAACAAGTTTCGAGATATTGGCGGAGTAACCGGACGGAACTTTCACACCTTGCAAGCACTGGCATAGTTCGGTCCTCTCGGCCTTTTTCAGGTTATAGCAGGCCGGAGGAAGCCTTGTTCTGCCTTGTTGGGAGGGCTCAGGTGCCAACTCGAGCCTGATCTTCATGTCTACTAAGTCAAGACGTGCGTTGAGGCCGTCCTTCATCTTCCCTGGAATATTAAGTAAGAGACCAATCAGGCTGTCACACACGTTCTTCTCTACGTGCATAACGTCGATGCAGTGCCGAACTTCAAGGTGCCGCCAGTAGGATAACTCCCAAAATATTGATTTCTTCTTCCACATGCCGCTGGCCTTCACTTTTTTACCACTCTTTCCAAGGACAACATCGATATCCTTAACCATATTGTACACCTCTTGCCCGCTGTAATGCCTTGGACATAAAGCTCTCTCCCTCGTTCCGTCAAATTGTTCTTTCATATTGCGGTACGGGTGATTCCTCTTAAGAAACCTACGGTGGCGCATGAACACCGTCTTACGGGAGTGGGCCAGCCACCTACTCGCGGTACCATCCAAGCACTGAGGGCAAGCCTTGTCTGGTTCTTTACTCTGGCCCGAAAGATTACGTAGGGCAGGCAAATCATTGACCGTGCAGAACAACATGGCGTGTAGGGTGAAGTTCTCTTGTTTGTACGCATCCCATACCTGTACCCCTTCATTCCACAGTGTTTTCAGATCTTCCACTAAAGGTCTTAGGTAGACGTCAATATCATTTCCGAGTTGCTTCGGCCCTTGGATAAGCAGTGACATCATGATGTACTTCCGCTTCATACACAGCCAAGGTGGTAGCACTACAAGAAACCTGTTAATCCGTGATGGTTTTCTCGTGACGTTTCCATAAATCGTCACAGATATTCCTTAGGCATAACAGGTTTATTGTGACGGTGGTGTATTTATGACGGACAGACATGACCGTCATAGTTGTGAGATACTAATCCGTCACAGATAGGGTGGGAAGATAGAAAATATTGGGCGGGAGAGGCGGGCTTGGACGGGAGAGGCGGGAGAGGCGGGCATGGGCGGGACAACACGCGCGCGGGAGATAAAAATCGAAGCGACTGCCCAAAACATTACAGAGGACCCAATTCCCCTCCCCTCACCGCACCCAATTAATTCCCCTGGCTCCCCCCTCCCTCTCTCTCTCTCTCCCCCCCTCCTTGCCCTTACCCGCTCGGCTCCACCCGAGCATGCCGCCGTCGCCCCTTTGGTTCCCCTTTGGTTCACCGCTCTACCCGGCGTTCCACCGGTTACTTCGCCGCTCGAGTTTACCCCCTTGGCTGCCCCGCCGCCGCTGTCTCTTTGCCTCCGTCTCGGTCGCCATCCGCCTCGGCCGCCTCCTCTGGTCGCCTTGTCTCGGCCGCCGCCCGGGATGGCCATGGCCGGCGTCGTAGCTCCTTCACCGGGGCTCCGCCGGTCCACCTCCCGTCGGTGGCGAGCCGGGACTCCCCATGCCGTCGGCTTCCTCTACGGTAAGTGCTCTTCTCCTAATTCCTCTTTGCTTAAAATCCCTAATTTCTAGGGTTCTTGCTCTAGGGTTCTTGCTTGATTACTTGCAACTAGTAATGGTTCGGCTTGCTTTAGTTCTTGATTGAGTATTAGGCGATTTAGATAGCATCTACTGATGCTCTATGATTATTTTTCTGGATGCTCAATTTGTGCTTTGGTTCTAATGTTCTATAATTGCTCGGTTAGGTTTACTGTGAATGTTACAACTCAAAACTATCATGAATAAAATCTAATCCCGCCAGAACCCTTATCTCCCTGATGAGGCCATGACACTACTATCTGATCCTTATTCCATTCTTATAATGCTTTTGTTTAAAACAGATGCTACTCTTGGTTTATTTCCCATTTTGCTATGCTCCAAACTTGAGAACTAGGTTGAGAAAGGTATTGTATTTAGATAAGAATACACACTGGTCTTGGCTGTTTCATGTTTATGCATCTGAACATGCCAAATTGGCTAACTCCAAGAATAGATGTTCTGCGTATGGTCTCAGTTAATTCATGTCTTCTACATATATGCATATATTTATATCAGTTTTGTTGAACTAGAGGACAGATATGGCACTTGGCCTTAGCTCCCCTTTTTACTTCTGTGTATATATATATATATAATATACATGCTGATCTGATTTGTTAAAGAACATATGTTTTGCTTGATCTTTGTTGTACATCTGCATGTATATATGTGATGCATGAACAGACGCTATACTTTTTCTTAGTTTATCTCTTCTCAGATTTTCTCTAGCTTTGTCTTATCTAATCCCAAATTGATAAGAACATATTACTACATTTTCCTTATCTACTTAAAGAACAGATACTACTCCTGAGCTTAGCTTAGTCTCTTTCTTTAAACTGATAAGAACAGATTACCTATGCTCTTTTTCTTTCTTTCTATTCCAATTTGACAAGAACAGATTACTTTTACTTGATTTAGAGAATTGGTTTATTTAACCTAATGCAGAATATTTCTGCAGAACTTAAGTACTTCTTCTCTTTTGCTAAAACTTCTATCTTCTATAGTTCTACCTTAAGCAAGCTGAAGCTTGGTCTTGAGGTATTCTGAACCCTGCTTCTTCAGGCTTCGCCTGCTCCTCCTTGCTATCTTGCTTGTCCTTCTACTGGTTGATTTCTTACTACTGAGGTTGTGCTGTTTCTGGTTGGTGTTGGGATGAAAATAGAGCACTAAGGGCTCTATTTATAGGCACTGAAATGCTGGTATGTTGGAATTTTGAGCTGGGCTTTGATTGACACCTATTGAGCTGATTCACCTCATGGTTGGGTGAATAAGCTGTTTACATGGCATCCCTTGCTTGATCCTTATCTCCCTCAAGCTTGAGGTGGCAATGCTGCTGCCACCAGCAGCTTGAAGTTGATTCATCCCCTTTGGACAGGTTCTAGGAGATGTGGATGTTGCCTATGGTGAGGTAATCTGATGGTTGATCTGATTTCGAGTTTAATTAAAATGTTAAACCTGGATTAGCTGGATTATTACATGAAAGCTAATTCGGCTTAACAAACTCATGGTTGCCTAGTTCACGGAGATTAGTCTAAACACAGATTGACTTATGGAACTTAATGATTTGATGCCTCGATTGGTCGCCTACTGTTGCCTTCATTTAGTTGCCTAAAGTTGGTTCACATGTTGACTTAAACTCTGATGCCTTTGAAAAGAGTTGTTCCATAGGTCAATACTGTTCTTATTGAATCTAGAACTAGTTCCCTGGGTTCATAAGGCTGATCTCCAAAACAAAACATTGCACCTTCTCAGGAGGTGCAAACATTTTAATCCTAACCAAAGTACTCTTGTGCAGTTTTCATTTCCCTTGTGCAGGTGAAAAGGAAAGAGAAGACAAGGATAAAGAGAGGAAAAATGAATAGCTTATCAGAAATTTTCTTTTATTTATTTCCTTGTATCAGTGTAATGTAACTCCCTTGCAATATTAATCAGTTTTAATGTAACTCCCTTGCAATATTAATCTGATTTTGGATGTTTAAATTTGTAATCGAGTTATTTGAACATATATATATATATATGTCTCCTTGAATTGATCTATGATTATCATATATATTGGAATTGTGCAACTTATTACTGTTATATATATATATACATTAGAAATATTTAATTTCAATCAAATTTTTGGTATGCATGAATGCAAAGAAAAGAATTCAACTCCTAATTTTAGTGTTTAGAAAATACGGGTCCTCACACTAATGGGTCGGGCTAGATTGCCCAAAAAATGGACTAATGGGCCGATAGAAATAAGTGGGCCCAAAACCATATTGGGCTGTACACAACGCGGGCTACCTTGACTGCCACGTCGGATCCACGTAGATGCCACGTCATGTAAATCCGTGACGGTTTAATCCGTCACAGAGTCCCGGGCTTGGGTAGGGCCTCGGGGACTGATCTATGACGGTTTACGACCGTCACGGATTGGAGAACATCTGGGACGGTCTAGGGAAACTGTCATCAAAGGTGCCGCGGTCAATCTATGACGCGATATACATGACTGATTTTAGAACCGTCACGGATTGGCATCCGTGACGGTTTTGAACACATCTGTGACGGTTTCAATCCATCACGGATTAACAGGTCTCTTGTAGTGTAGGTTGTACATACTAAGAGCAACTGGCCAAGTGCTGTGCCGGCTGCTCATGTTGCCGAAAGGATTCATTCCGTCCGTGCTCAACGCGAACCTTATATTCCTCGGCTCCGCACCGAAGTGTTCGAAGATCATGTCGATGTTTCTCCACTGCGTGGAATCGGCAGGGTGTCTTAGCATTCCATCTTTCTTACGGTCCTCCGAATGCCAGCACAACAATTTGGCCTCTTTTGGGTTCGCGAACAAACGCTTCAGACGCGGAATTACGGGCAGATACCACACAACCTTAGCGGGAACTCCTTTCTTCGGCTCGATGAAAGACTCGCCGTCGTCTGATTGGCTCTTATGCTTGTAACGAGATGCTTTGCACACTGGACATGAACGCGAGTTCGATAATTCATTACGGTACAAGATACAGTCGTTCGGACATGCATGTATCCTTTCTACCTCCATCCCCAGTGGACAAACCACCTGCTTTGCTCGGTATGTATTTTTGGGCAGCTCGTTACCATCCGGAAGCATCTCCGAGAGGAGACCTAGGAGCGCCGTGAAACTCTTGTCTGACCAACCATAGCTTGCTTTCAATTTAAGCAGCTCGAGCACGGACGACAGCTTTGTGTATTTCGACTTGCAACCCGGAAACAAAGGTTTTTCTGAGTCCTCAATCAAGTATATGAACTTGTTTAGGTCTCTCTCAGTATTAAAGTTCACGTCAGCATCGCGCAGCATCTGATCCAACCTATCATCGTCCTCTGCGCCACCACAATCATCGTCTGCACCTACTTCCTCATGGCGGCCACAATCATCGTCTGCACCTACTTCGTCGTCATCTTCTCTCCTTTCGTTGACTTCGGGTTCTTGGACGGTGCCAACGTCTTCGTGTAACATGTTCTGCTCTTCACCATGTTTGGTCCAACACGTGTAGTCCGGTTTGAAGCCCCTAATAATCAAGTGCGCTTGGATCTGTAGGGCTGAGTTGTGTCCGAGAAATGATCTCTCATTTCTACAATCGCAACAAGGACAATATGTAAATTCAACACCCTTCTTCAACCTATCCTCCTCGGCGACTCTAAGAAAATTCGTCACACCATCAAGGTACGCTTGGTTCGTACGAGAACCGTACATCCACACCCGATCCATCTGGCTACACGCGCTGCAGAACAAGAAAATTAGTGTTAAATTGACCCAATAAAAGAAAACCACCTAGCTTCTCATCGAAAAAAAAGCTTATGTAGAAATCGTACTGCAATTTAAGGTTTTAAGGGTATAAACGTAAATATCAAAATGCGGAACATCGGCATGAAATGAAATGCATGTCATGGAATAGAGGACATAAAATAAAGACTAATGCAAATGTAATCAATTTAATCGGAGTCCGGACGCTCAAAATATCGCGATCCGAATTTCTCCGGCGGTTCCGGAAACCCTAATTTGAGTTTTTAGTCAATTTTATTTTTTCTACAATGCAAACACGAATAAAAATGACATAATTGCATAGATCTTATTTTTTTGAATATTTTGATATATTATTTGTATTTTTCTGACTAATAATGAATTTTCTATGATTTTTATAAGATTTAAATATTTAAATACTCTTTTTGATCTTTTCCTCAGTAAAAATAATAAATAAATAAATTCAAAAATAGTAGGCCCTGACAGGTGGGTCCCACTGGTCATATTTTTTTGGCTTAATTCGCCTGAGGGCCTGAGGGCCGGCGGTCGGCCGGGACGCCGGCCGAGCTCGGTCGAGCACCGGCGGCGGCAAGCGGCGGTGGCATGGGACTGCGGCGGCGGACGGAGGAGGGAGCTGGGAGCGCGGCGGCTTACCGGGAGGCGGCGGCGAGGTGGAGGCCACGGCCAGCGGCGGGGAAGCTTCGGGGGTTGGCCTGGCGGCGGCGGCGGCGGCGGGAGAGCGTCGGCGGGTGGCGGCGGCGGCTTGGGGAGGTCGCCGGCGGGCGGCACGAGCTCCAGTGGCGGTGGCGCTTGCGGGCGGCTCGAGATGCCGGAGGTCACGAAGCTCGGCTAGGAGTGGGAGTGAGGGAGTGAGCTTTAGTACAGATGGCTCCAAGTAGGGAACCGTCTGTACAAATAACACAGACGGCTCCCAACTGGGACCGTCTGTACTGTATGGGTTAGTGCAGACGGCTCCCAACTGGGACCGTCTGTGGCATTAGTACAGACGATACCGGTCGGGAGCCGTCTGTACTGTATGGGTTAGTGCAGACGGCTCCCAACTGGGACCGTCTGTGGCATTAGTACAGACGGTACCGGTTGGGAGCCGTTTGTACTGTACGGGTTAGTGCAGACGGCTACCAACTGGGACTGTCTGTATTATTTATACAGACGGTTCTGCGTGCGAACCGTCTGTATTGTGCCGTCCCGCGTGTTCGCCATCCTTGGTCGTGATTTGTACAGACGGTTGGTGTTGGGAACCGTCTGTGATAAGAATTGCACAGACGTCTCCCGGTTGCCGTCTGTACAAGGAGCGTCCCGTTAAATGCTATCTGTAGTAGTGATGTGTTGTTGTTGTCCTGCGGTTACTCTGAAATGCTACAGAAGTATGTTTCATTTCTAGACGTCATACATATGCTGTTCAATCGCGATGTTTATACTTCCAGAAGAACAAGATTTCAGAATTTATGTTGATGACTGTTCCTGGCATGGAATGTACATATACGTCAGAGGAAAGATAAATTAGACTCGCTGGTTGTCTACATAAAACAATTTCGCTGGTTGTCTACATAAAACAATTATGTTCATTGATCAATAGATATAAATCATTCACTTACATGGACAAGAGAGAGAAGACAATCACGCTTGCACTAACAAAAAACTGCCAGTGATTCAGTCTTCCTAACGTGTAACTTTTTTTTGGCAACATTCCTAACGTGTAACTTATCTACACCTACATAAGACACCTGTACACTCAGATCAATCAAGAACTACAGTTCACTACTTCGTCAAAATCATCTGTTCTTTGACTTGTTTCCTCTGCAGATCCTCGTTGTTTGCTCTGCTGCGAGATGGGTCGCTTCACTTGAGCACGTCCCGTGGATCGATGAATGGGTCATTAAACTCCACAGTACGCACAATCTGCTCAAGCTGCCGGCGAGCTTCTGCTCTCCGCCGCTGGATATCGCGCAGGCGGATGGCCTCGGCAGCAGCAGGACGAGCCATCGCAAGCACCTGAGCACGGCCAGCTTCTTCCTTTGCTTCGATGAGTTCTCGACGGGACTTGGTCACGTCGCTCCAATCGATGAATGGGTCGTCGTTGAACTCCACGGTCGGCGCCATCTGCTCAAGCTCCCGGCGAGCCTCCGCCCTCCGCCGCTCGATGTCGTGCAGTTGGACGGCCTCGGCGGCAGCAGGACGAGTCTTGGCAAGACGAGCCTTGGCGATGAGCTCGCTCATGCTGCTGATAGAGGACTTCAACGGCGCCACGCTCTCCGGTGTCGAACTCCACGAGGCGCTGGACAGGTTCTTGATCAAGGAGGCAGCGTCGGCGGCGACGCGCGGCGAACTCGATATGCTGGTCGGACGCGGACGCTTCTTGTTCTTGGCGGCTGCTGCGGCATCGGGCTCGCACTCAACGAAATCACCGCGTACGCGCTTCGCCGGAGGCTCCCCGCCGCGGAAGGATCCTGGCCGCTTCGGTTTCTTGGCCGCGGCAGGCCTCGCGATGCAGGCGGGGTTGATGCCGATGCGGGAGCGGGACGCGCAGGCACGGGGGACGACGGCGGCTCCGCGAGAGGCCGTGGAAGGGGGGAGGACGATGGCGCCCATGGTCAGAGTAGCTCGCGCGTGGGGATTAGGGCACAGGGGATCACCGGATCGCAAGATCGGGAGCAGAAAGAAAGAAGATGCGGGTGGGAGAGCGAGGGAGAGTAGCGGCCAAGTTTAGAGAAGCGGCGGAAAGAAGGTGAGGGTTTATGACAGGTGGGTCACGTATGTCGGTGAGGGGGTGCGCTACCCGAGACCCGAATCCGTGTCGGAACCCGAGCAGCGCCGCCGCGGAGAGATGATCGTGGCAACCATCGTGCCGTCTTCGCTGGCCTCGCGAGGCGCTCCGCCGGCCCCCTCCGCATGCGTCTTTTGCTAAGACAAATAAACACACAAGACGCTGGGTATTCACATAGCTGACCTAATAGATATTCATACACTTCAATAATCTGCAAAAAAAATAAATGCAGATTAAGTTCGAATAGGGAACTTGGCCTCTTTTTTAGCGTGCACGCCACATATAGTAGATCAATCCACCATCCAATTGCTTTAAGATCCGTGATGTACATCTCCCACCCTTATATATTTCTTTGTATTTTACTCCATTCTTACTATTTTTGTAGACTTCTCTATTATGTCTCATCTCCCTTTCTCCATGTCACTTCTCTGCCATACCTCGTCATGTTGAAATCACCCTCCTCCGCGCCCTCGCCGCCGCGGCCCCCTCCGTGCCGCCACCGACCTCTTCCGCCGCATCCCGACCCCGACCTCCCACTCCTTCAACTCCCTCCTTGCCGCCCTCCTCCGTCGCGGCCGCTGCCGTGCGGCCTCTGACCTCCTCGCCGCCTTCATCCGCTCGCCCTGCGCCTCCCCCGACGCCGCCACCCTCAACACCCTCCTCCACGGCCTCTCCACCGCCTCCCGGCGCCCGTCCCCTCCGGCCTTCCTCAAGCTCTCCCCCCCGAGCTCCGCTGCGAGCTCCCCGAGGCTCCGCCGTCTCCGTTCACGAGTCCCGCCGCCCGTCCCCAAGCCCCGTCGCCCGTCCCCGAGCTCCTCCGTGTCCGCGCCTCCCTGGCCCTCCGCGTCCGCGCCGTCCCCCGCAACACCGCCCCCGACGCCACATGCGCACTGCCTGGCGGCGCGGTCAGCAAGGCGCAGGTGGCGGCCAACGCGACCGCGCCGGCGCCGGCGGACGAGTTCCTGGTGCCGCATAACAAGGCGCGCGCGGCGGTCGGAGTGGCCCCGTTGCGGTAGAGCGCTAACCTAGCGGCAGTGGGTGTGCAGGATCCCTGGCGGCGCGGTGGCGGTGGCCGTGGAGACAGTTCATGCAATAGGATGATGGATTTTGGGGAATCTAGAATAGTTAAATTTTCATGAAATCTATTCTGCTGGATCATCGTAAAACGGTGATATCTCTGTATCCATTAAGGTTTTATTTCAGTTTATTTAGCAACTCTTAGTTTAATTTGCCTACTGAATTTTAGTTAGCAAGTCCTAGTTCAATTTGCCTACTGAATTTTAGATAACAACTCTTAGTTTAATTTGCGTACTGAAATTTTGTCATCCAAAGTATGTTCCATTTATTTGTTTTCTTAGTATAATGGCTCTGGTACTGGCTCTGATACATTCTTTGGAAAAGAAAAGAAAGAAGTTCAGTGCCAAACTCTTTTATGTTTATATGCTATTAGTACACTAGTCTAAAATTATAGAAAGGATCGTTTTTATGGGGATTTGGAAGTAAAAAAAAAGTGAAAACTGATGTGAAATATGTTTGAATCACGTGTGAAAATTATAGGAATTATAAGAAACATCACTGAAACATGACGAACTCCGATAAAACTGATGTGAAATATGTCTGAATCACGTATAGAAATTATAGGAATTATAAGAAACATATTGAAACATGACGAAACTAGAGTGAACCAAAATGAAACTCATATGAAACACGATGAAACCAAAGTGAACCAGAGTGAAACTCATATGAAACACGATGAAACACGATAAAACCAAAGTGAACCAGAGTGAAACTCATATGAAACACGATGAAACTCATATGAAACATGATGAAACTCTATGAAACATAACAAATCGGAACCATACTAAAATTCATATAAAACATGATGAAACTCTATGAAACAGTACAAAGTACAGTAAAAATCACCAAAAGTTTCATAAAAATTCATGAAATATTTGTGAAACATAACAAAGTAAAATACAGTGAAAATCACCAAGTTTCGTGTCGGTTCATGCCTGTTTCATCAAGTTTTAAATTTAAAAATTATTTTTTAGATAATATATCCAATATTGATCTCATCTTGAAGATCTTCTCATAAGAAACACAACTGTTCAAACAGATCGTTAATCCGACATTTTGCTCAATATATATGAGCGTTTTAAATTTTAGAATCAAAATAAAATCCACAAGTTGTGATAGGGTGAGAGAATGGGTGGTGGACAGTGCACAAAATTCTATGGATATCTAACACAACAGACATAAAGGTGCTATCTGGTCACAAGCGTGGGGACCACATCAATTCTTTACAAACTTTGTACTGAGATAAGTTGTATAAGTAGCCTGTATACTACATAGGGGAGGAATACTGATTTTCTCTCCATTAATGAGCACAGATCCCCAAGTCACATTCAACGGTAGATTCTACTGCGACATATAGCGTGCACGGTAAAAAAAATCCTTCCTCGCCTACACAGCCTGAATTTCGCAAAGAACTCATTTACGCTACCTGTAAAGCACAGGAAGATATTTACATCTTCTGTCCTCCTATTAAACTGATACTAATAAAACTTGCATTTGCAAAATGTGCAAAAGAAAACTAGTCAAATCACCCATAAGTAGGAATAAGCACCATACATTAGTGCAGAGTCTCAAATGTAGTATATAAACCACAATATCACATCACGCAAAGCCTATATGGCAATTATAAACCCTGTTTTCCAGTTTTCTGAAAATGGAGTACAAATTATGAAAATAGCACCACTGTGGAAATCCCAAGCCAATTAACGTAAAATACTAAAATATTAGAAGCTCAGAAAGTGGCAAGGCCAATAAGCCATGATGATAACCTACTGCAGCCAGAGTAGAGTGGCTGAAATTTTCCCAACTCCGGCAAACATTGTATTCTGGTGTCGTCAAACATTTGCATTGATAACCACAAGTGCAACGAAGCATTTCTTGAGCTGTTAGTTACTTTCCTCTGCCCTTCATGTTCACTCTGTTGTAATTAATACAACAAAAATATCATCAGTTTACCTGAATGTTTAGCTCGGCAAAGACTCATGGGTTGCACCATGACCATGGTAGAAGAAACTTAACCATCATTTTGGATCATCCTTGTACCAGCTGGGGGTACCATTGATGATTACTTTTGATCCAGACATAAGGTCATGAATCTTACAAGCTTAAGTAAGCCACTTACCTCACATGGAAGTGGAATATTAGTTTTTTAATTGCAGTTACCTAGAGACGGAAAGGAAGCGCTTGGTTTTACAACTTAAATGCACTGTTGCACAGGAGCCGGGTGCGAATGACAGGCTGGGGACCTGCTTTTCGGCTAGGCTCGGACGGATTTGTCAGGTTTGAGACTATTTAATCATTTATTATCTTCAGTTTGGTTTGTTGGTTTCGAAAGAAAGAAGACAAAAGGAGTGGACAGAAGCTAGACGCCCTGATGTTGATGATTTGCCGTGACCGTAGAGCGTACGCGTGGCATAACATGATACCATTCATTACTATATAGGACAATTATTAGGTTTTTACTCAACACTGTATTCGAATGTAAATAGGAGTATATACTTCCATAATATCTATCGGCCTGTAAGAACAGTTCATAATAAAAGGCTCGATAGGATACCTAATTATGTTGTATGGGCTCATGTTTACACACATCTGTATGACTTCTAGTCTGCACATGGTTTATCTGGTTCTTATCTTGTGCAAGTTATTATTGTATACAAGGAGCTAGTTCTACATGCATATAGATTGCCCTTTTACCTTTGATTATGTAAAGATAATATTAAGAATCTTGTCAGGTAAATATAATCAGGGTAACATCTCTGATTTTTTAACATTTTCTGAAGTTGTACAAAATTTTTTTTTGGTAAGCTTCAATATAGACCACATACGAGATTATTGGATTAGATTCGTATGGGGTTATGGATTTATTGAGAACTGGACCTTAGTATCACCATGGGCCAACATATTTTATGGGGTTATGGATGTCTTTTACGTCCTACTAGATCTTTCGAAGTCTTCAAGTAAACATTGTTCACGTTAGACCTGTCCTGTACACCAGTGTTTTCATGATTTATCTTTGATGTGTTTATCAATTAACAAAAATTGCAGGATGCAGTTGGAGCTGCTTGATCCTATGTAGTATGCGCATCAACAATTCTATCAACGCAAAGCTTTTACACCCAAGCTGCCAAGCATGACTTGATGCATGGTGGTACGTGTCATATATACACATGACGTGAGTCACTGAGTCATGATGTCTCTGCTGCTATCCGTAAAACAATTGTCAATCTTTCAATGACAATGAGGACTGTTACGTGATTCCTAGCATGAGACACTTGTATGGAACCTCTTCCCTATATGATTCATCTCCATCCACACTGTTCGTCAAGGCCTCTGTACGGTTGGTGGAGAAATTTTGGCGAGTATAAAGTCTTGTATGTTGGTTTCTCTAGAAGTCCAATGCTTTGTTGGTAATTGAGGATATTATGCTTAATTTTTTCTGCTGACCGAGGTTGCAATTCCACAAATTATCAGCTATACTGAACCAACTCAATCCTCGATGGCTTGTCAGATGGAGGACTTCCCGGAAGGCTATCATGAAATAAACTGTGGTGGCGCGTTCTAAAGCTCCAACGGTACTGGGGATTGGGGCTTCGTGATCTGAGATGAATCTGCCATTTTGAGATGGCGGCAGCTGGTTTTGCTCCCAACCTGATGCATACTTTTCATGCTGATGTTCTTTCGTTCTTCCAAATTCTGTATGTGCCTCTTGGAGACAGATGCTTCGAATGTTGTCTCAGGCTGCTGTCCGTGGATTTTGATAGAGCAGGCATTGGTGTTCTGATCTAGATTCCCTAGGTCTCACGCGTTCATTGTTTTGTATTTTCCCATTAGAAGATTGGTCATCGCTTCATCGTGTAGCTGATAGCTTAGCTACCTCTGGTGCTGATCTGGTTATTACCGGACCAAAATTATGGCTGGGGAGCCTTCAACGTTTGTAATTGATCTGGTCGCCGGCGATTTGCCGGTGCCCTAATGGAAATTAAGTGCTTGCTACATGATATTACTACTTGCGTAATACTTGCCAAACAATGCATCTTTCGAAGGTTGATTAACTGGTAATAAACAACCGGCTTTTGACACATCCCAAGGCTACAGTTAAATGCTGCCGAATTTCATTAATTTCTTGATATGGCAATTTTTCTAGAGGGAGCAAGAGCATATATCTGTTCCTCATCTGGAAAATTGTAAAGAAGTTTACAAATTAAGATACTCTTAACTCATTAACTGCGAGCCTGCGCAGATGCAACATATACCAGAGGGGGAGGTCACAACTTAGACACATGCAACACTGCAAGTACTTAAGATTACACGCGCGGTTCACAACTTGGACACGATCCCCTGATTTTTCCCTCTGCTTCTGTGAGCTCCAGACGGCGCCATGAGACTGACAATTACTTGAGCACGTCCTGCCAATCGATGCAGGGGTCGTTGAACTCGACCGTCCGCACCATCTGCTCCACCTCTCGCCGGGCCTCCGCCCTGCGACGCCCGATGTCACGCCGGCGGATGTCATCGGCAGCAGGACGAGCCATCGCGAGCACTTGAGCACGATCTGCTTCTTCCCTTGCTTCGATGAGCTCCCGAAGGACTTGGTCACGTCCTGCCAATCCATGAATGGATCGTTGAACTCCACTGCCGGCACCATCTGTTCCAGCATCCGCCGGGCCTCCGCCCTCGATGCTCTCGATGTCCCGCCGACGGACGGCCTCGGTACACGGACGTACCTTCGCGAGGAGCTCACTCATAGTTTCACGGCTGGCGCAGGGCTGCAGTTTCGCCGGGTTCTCGGGCCGCGGGCTCTTCTCGTTGACATTGTTCTGGCGCGCCGAGATGTACGCGCTGATCCGCGACCTGATCCCGTAGAGGGCGTCGTCACCGAGGGCGTGGACGTCGATCTCGATCTCGTTGTCCCCTCCGATGCCTCCGGTATTGTTCTTCTCCAAGAAATGGGTGATGCACATTGCCTGATATATCCGAGCAAGAACAGGCATCGCCAGCTCCCGGCTGCACGAGCGACAGGATATGGTCCGCGACTCCCTCCCGCTCGTCGAACGACATCGCCTCCGCTTCGCCGGGATCGCGTTTCCATCTTCCCCTACGCGGAGGCGCCTCACCGGCGGATCCCCGTCGCAGAAGGATCCGGGCCGCTTCGGTTTCTTAGAGGCGGCGGCCTTCGCTACGCAGGTAGGGTTGATGTGGATGTGGGACGCGCAAGCACGGCGGACCCCGGCGGCCGCGCGCAGGATCATAGAAGTGCGAACGACCGCGTCGGCCATGGCCGGAGTAGTGCGCTCAGATCGCTGGATCGGAGGATGGGAGGAGCAAGGAAGAAGAAACGCGGGAGAGAGAGAGAGAGAGGCAGAGGCGCAGAGTAGTGGGGAGAGTGGCGGCAAGGAGGCTAGGGTTTGACTCTATATGACCGATGGGTCAGGTATGTCGGTGGCAAACGGGTCCGGGTCCGAGTCCGAGATGGATCCGGTTTGGGCCCCCGTGTCGGTGAGACGGGCTAGGCTTTGGTAGGTCCCGCTGTTGCTTAGGTGGACCCGGTTGTAACAATTGAGACGCTTATCTGGGTCCACCCGTCCAGGTTGACCAAGTAAACTCTTATCCAATGCTTCAGGAGCGCCACTCACCAGCCCAGTCTCCGGTCACCACTCACCACATCGCTTTACGAGCACCAAGTCGCCGCCGCGGCGATGATCGTGGCGTCTGTCGTGCCCCCTTCGCTGGTCGGTCCAGCCCTCGCGAGGGCCACCGCGGCCCCCCTCTGCGCGCGTCTCCTCTCGCCTAACGACGTGCCGGCGGGCTCCGCTTCCCGATTGGCCTCCCGCTGCCGCGACGCGCGCGGCTGCGCACGGAGGCCGCAGATCTCGTTCGCAGCTGGCGGAGGCGCAGGTCAGGAACCCTTGGTATTTATCTTATTTGATGTATATCTGCAAACTACTATATGCATTTTGATGCTTTTGGGGCAAATTGGTGGTGTACCGCTGTTGAAGAGCAGAATGTCAATGTATAGTAGCAGCATTTAGGCAATCGTTGGTCCTCTAGAGGCGAGGAACGTGGGAGTTTGGAGTCTTCTTAAGACTAGATTTTCGTTGTACAATCGCCAGACCCAGACATCAAAATGAAAAGGAAAAAAATCTCTTCCCCAAATCCCCGACCACCGCGTGAGTTGCAACCGGATGAGGCGTCCCGGCGGCGTTCCGGTGGTGGTGCTCGGCGACCCCTTCACGGACCCTCGCATGCGGCGTGCAACCCCCGCCAGGTATGGAACAGCTCTGCCACCCGTCTCCGACTTCGACCCGAACTCGGAGTCCGACTCCTCGGTGGCGGCGCGCCTACGGCATCGACTCGGGTTCGTCGATCAATAAATAGGGCAACAAGCGTTCGTCGTCTTGCATCGCATCAGTCCACCATTCTCGCCGTCCTCCCCGTGCTCTCCTCCTCCTTCGCATCTTCGTCCCCCACCCAGCCAAAGATTGAACCTTGGAGCATGGCTCTCTCCCGGGCCAACGCGACCTGGTACGTCGTCGACTCCGCCATCACCATCGTGGCGGCGGACGATCCCGTCGAGCTCGCGCGGAGGCGCGATGGCGTCGCCAAGAGGGTCCGTGACGAGGACCTACGCGAGGAGGCCGATGCCCGTGGATGGTCGTCGGCCATCCCGGACCGCAGCCTCGCCCTGCACCGCCGCCGTGGATCCGCTTCCTCTTCTCTGACCTGCGGCACCACCAAGGAGGAGAAGACCTGTTCCCGGGAAGTGGCACCGGATATGCCCCACGGTGAACGTGAAGCCGAGGATGTGCCTTCGGGTTGCGGCGAACACTTCTTCATCACCGTCCTGTAGTGGAGATCCTGCTCTCTTCCTCCGCATCTGCGTGGAAGGCCATGGAAGGGCAGCTACCACCTCCTCCCGCGCAGATGGGATATCTGCTAGTTGCCTCAATGCCAACAGGAGCTCGTCCGTCGAATGTCGCCAGCACAACCTTCTCCAACCCAAGAGTTAGTTAGTGTGTCTTTCCTAGCTTTGCGCTTCATAAACTATATGCACGTATGCGTGTTCTTTATCCTGTGTCTCTCTAGGTTACTGCACTTAACTTGGCAATATTAGTGCTATTTGAATCTCTGTCAGCCATTACTAATTTTACTAGAGTATTAGTAGAGTCTCCACCTAAGCAGCGAACGCAGGTTATGACGTGTCTGAAACTCGTTCACTATTTCCTTTCCTGGTCCTAAACAAAAGGTTTCAGCAAATAAAGGGTCTTTTCAATAAAATAAAAGTAACGCAGACAGAGCAAGACCTCTTTTACTGCAATACTGGCACGAGATGGAGCGTAAAACGCACTCGCTGCAAAAAGAAATGGCACGAGATGGAGCGTAAAACGCACTCGCTGCAAAAAGAAAAGCCCGTTTGCTACCCGGTTTGTAGCAGGAAAAAGGAATAGAATTGAAACAGAGTGATGCACGCGTAGTTTGTGTGAGCTGCTTTAGGTCTGGAGCCTTTGCTGGCTGTTCTGTAGGATTAATCTTGGCTGACTTAGATTCTTAAGCATTGGTGTCGTCTTGAGTTAAAGTCTGCAGTTTCCAACGAGTAACATGGGTTAATGAATTCTTATGTGTGTGCTGAAGCGTTTAGACTAAGAAAGTCCTTATGTACGGAGTCCAAATGTAACTGATTCCACATATGAATAAAAATTTGTTGGCCTCAATTTGGGCAGAATTTTGGAGCAACTTCTGTATATACTATTCTGCTGCTGGTGTTGTTTACGCATGGCTAGAATTCAATGGATTTCCTTCTGGTCATCCGAATTCTTATTGAGTGGTGAAGCTTATAAACATGTTAGAGGAGTGTTTAGATGTAATAATAATTGGTTACAAGACCCTTTGGTTAGAGAAAGAAAAAGTGCAATCTGCCTGTCGGGAGTAGTGGCACCTGTTAAGAAAAAGAAAAAGATGGGAGAGTGTACATAGGTGAGAGGTTATGCATAGATTACAGAAAAAAAAGGTATAAAAAATTGGCTTCAGAAAAGGGATGACAAAAGTTGTAAATGACACTGAAGATAATAGAATGTGGCTATTCAGTAAACCAAGGAAATCCCGATCCATCACAAACCATGGTGCATGGTATTTCTCTTACTACTTAGTTGGTAAAGCAGAATGGCTTGGCTAAACTCGTATTTTAATTGCGTTGTTTTTTTTTCTTGTCTGGTTCTTTCATTGAAAGAATTGCTACGCTAATCAGAGCTCTCCCAGAGCCAACTATCTGAATCAGACTATGGATCACATCCCAATTCTTAATTGAGTGTTGAAGCTGATAACCATGATTTGTGCTCGTGGTTTCCAAAATTTATATATGAAATTAATAATTTTTGTTTTGCAACTGGGTCGGCAGCTGTTAAGGGTCTTCATATTTAAAATGTAAGCCAATACCAATTGATAATTTGATCTAGGTAAGTTCAAAGGTTTGGGTACTGTTGTCTTAATATGTTTTTTTGTTGAGCCATTGAAGCATGATCAGAAATGATTTCACCTAGCATGATCAGAAATGATTTCACCTTTTCATGCATATAATTACCAAGTTGGTACCATTACTGATCCAGTTGACTTAATGAAGAAAACACTTCCACAACTACGCGTAGTGAGTTTCTGTGATTCTATCTGGTATATCCAGTTCTTTTGCTCAATTAGCTTACTATTGCTCTTATTAAATTAAGTAATTATTTAACATATATCGTAGACCTCAAATACAATTGTCCTTCTCTCTTAAAGGTGCGATATGCCCTGAACGGTATGATTAGTAAATAATAGTAGATAACAAAACAGGGTCAAGCGCACAAGTGACTTGATTTGCTCAACTTGGAATTACTACCAATCATGTAAGACAGCCGGTAGCATAAAATTTATCTCGCAAAGTAGAGTAGACATTGTTTAACTTGCTACTTGATACTAAATCAGGTTTTGAGGTGAGTTTAGTTGTTTCATGTCAATAGCATATGCAATGATACTTTCAGGTGGGATACTGTTGACAATATATGGCACTGTTACTGAATTCTTGCTCTTTATGCACTGAAATTTTAATAATTTTCAGAAAGATATTATCAAAGCATAGTTTCTTGCCAAGTTAGTAAGTATCAGGTTTTAGTTGCAGATTGACTCGATTCACATGTGAGAAAAATTTGGTATTCTTACTTGTCAGCTTGGGGAAGTATCCTTTTCTGTCACTCTTGAGCCTCATATGTCCATTGTGATTATGTCAATTTGGTACAGGGATTGGACAATTGTACTCTTGCAGGTAAATCTAGTCTTACGTAGTGCCATATGCACTTTATGGCCAGCCGGTAGCACATGACATCAGATGTACAGCCAATTTTGGCCCATGGAGATGGTGTGCCTAGGGTGCAGCAGCCAAAATATTAGGGCCGGCTTAGTAAGCTTCGAGACGTTTTACTTATCTTGGTTAGAAAGCCAATGTCTTGGAGTTAGAGTCTTATCCTTGTTAGTAAATTCAATTGCTAGGTGTCATCCCTATATAAAGGACTGTGTATTACCGTTGTGGTCACGCAAGAACAACAATGTCTCTCTCTCTGAAGTCTTATTCCCAGTTTTTGATCTCATCATTCTCCTAAGATCCTCAGTATGATAGCATGAACCTAAGGTTTGGCATGCATTGATTATTCTACTAAACAGATACAGTTTCTGTTGGAAGCTTTCTTCCTCTTACAAAAAAATGGTATGTTGTGTTGGACCATAGGTAGTTACCTAATTAGTTTTCTTTTATGGAGTGTTGAAGCTGATAACCATATTAATTTGTGCTTGATTTCCCAGATTCATTAATTTATGCTTGTGATTTCCCAGATTTATATCTGAAACTGAGTCTTCTTATTGCTCTGATTGGGAACTTTCCCTACCTCTGGTAAGAGTCAAGTATTTCCAGATTTATGTCTCAAATTTAGTACTCAAAGGAATGGGTCGGCAGCTCTTAAGGGTCTTCAAATTATGATATAAGTATTTGTAAAAAGAGACCTTAGTATTCTCATTGAAAATATCAGCCAATACCAAATTGGTAATTGGATTTAGATAAGTTAAAAGGTTTGGTGTTATGTTTTCTAAAAAAGAGACCTCAGTCTTCTTGTGTTTTGTTTTTTCGTTATTATGCACTGAAACTTGATGTGATGTGCATTATCTTAGCCTTTAAAATTTATCTTTCCTGCTACAATTATATTTGTTTAGTTGTATCATCTCCTGGAATTCTGGTAATTTAACCCTAGGTTTTTTTTTAATCATGCACTGGACTGAACTACTGATGCTCACTCAGTTGCTTGATGAATTTATTCTTCCTAGTCCAGTCCAGAGGCCCATAGCCTTTTCTCCTCATTTGTTCAGCTGTCCTCATCAGGGTTTCCATAGCCGGAACTAGCCCTGAAACTGAACCTGTAGGTTCTGGTTTTCAGCCGGAGTTCAGAACAAAAAGGTGCACCTTTTATTTGTCAAGAAGTTGATTGTGTTTTTGTGTCAAGATTTGATACCCAAACCATGTCTAAGCACTACACACAGCCTTCCTCAATTGGGTATCAGGGGCATTTTTGAAGGCCTGAACTGATCTCTTAAAAGTTTTCACCCGTTTTTCGAGCCCCCTGGTCCTAAGAACAATCAATTCAATTTTCCACTTTTCATTGTACTGATTCTGCAACTTTGTTTTGAAACTATCCTTGAGATGATTCTGAAATGAGCGGTGTATGTGCAATCAGGTAATCTGGACCTATGCGGTGTCCAACGACAAAAACAGAGCTTTCATGCAAAATAAGGTGTACCCAAAATAGTTACTGTACAGAGTGTTTGCGCATTAGACATACTGTTCAGTTGTATTTTTATAGAGGAACGAATATAAACTATTTAGGTTACACTGTTATAAGTAGTGCTTTCATTGATCAAGAGTCTCGTAGAGTATTGTAATTATCTAACCGAAATATGACAACCTTTATGTTGCGAAACCTATTATCTCTGGCTTTCAGACTTCATAGAAGTGGATTGTAAAATTAACTATATGTGCTATCACATATGTTCGTCCGACATAATTGGTTTTCTTAAAATGTTATGTTATTCAAGCTTTGCTTTTCTAATATCTTAACCATACGAATGACTCAGCATTCCTTTTTTATACTTTGGCTGTAGTTGGTGATGCTTTTGTTGTAGAAGGCACAACAAATGTGAAGTTCCCTCAAGAATTAACAATTCCAGGCTACACAGAGCCTTTGATTATTCTTGGCACAGGTACATTGTGCTGTTCATGTCCTTGTGAGATTAAATTGGCATTATTTTGTTCATGTTATTTCCTTGCTAACACAAGCACAGAACTTTGTTTAGTTCTTTAAGAATCAAATAGTATGAATTTATGTACACACATGGTCATTTCTATCCATTCTTTGAGAGATTAAAACAATCGGAAGAACCATTTGAAATTTTTCATTGCGTATCGCTGCAGTAGTTTCTAAAGTGAATAAGTCGATCAAAAGCTTTTAATTGTGTGCCTCGGCACTCTGCAGTTGCCATTTGTCAGTGTACCATGTTCTTACATTTGTACTCACATTCCTAATGTTCTTGTTTGTGCTGTAGTTTTTGAATTTTTTCCTCTATTCCAGCTTGTTGTACAAAGAATTTTATGTGGTGACTTTTATCTATAACAGTAATATACTAATATGTTAGAGATCACTGAAATTCTGTATTACTTCCTGTGGTGATTATTATCTATTACTGTTCCTTATAATCTATTGGTGCGTAGCTTGATTTTGCAAATTAAATGCCATTTTTAGCCACTTTCACATTTATTTTATGTTAAAACTGTCAGCTGTCAGCTGTCTCTAGAAATCTTTGAATACAAAATATGTGGTATGACTTGATTGAACATGTCATATTTCTCGTGACTGTTAGCCTTTAACAACTAAGATATTCATCAGATTGTTCCTCGAATAATTTCTTTTTCTGTATGAAAGTATTTAGTCCAACTATTACCAATTTAGATTACACGGGCTTCTGCAAAACCTTGTAAGTTTAACAGAGTAGGGTAGTGGCCTGCGGAAGTGCACAGCTAGCACTACCATGAGTACTACCTTATCTAATACATGCTAATTTGCAAACCGTTGTTTCACCATGGTGTTCTACATACAGAGACATGTTTAGTTTAGATACATTAAGATTTACGTAAAACAGAACATGCTGAATTCGGATCCAACCCCTGAGTTTTGCAGTTAGACGTTAGGTTTATATAACTAAATGTTGTTTATAACCAAGTCCCACCAAATTTGTATGTGAGACTTTTCTAGTATGTAAGTTTATCTTGAATATATGTTTGCAATAATAGAAAGTATACCATCCTTGGGTGCTACCAGGATGTACCCATACAGCTGTACCTCTTCACCAAATAGGGGGTAGTAATAAAATATATCTTGATACCGTGCCAACTGAAAACATCTATTTTGGAAAGAGAGCATTGTATTTAGTGATCACTGGCCAAACCAACTGCAGAAATAGGGGGAAGTGCCAAAGCAAATCATACTCGTCCAAATCTTCACACTATTTTAAATGAGATTTTTTATCGCAGAATATGATCTGAAATAATTTGTTTTGACAGTCTCTATGACACCCCGGCTGAATTTGGCATATGCTCAGGCTTGTAATGGTGGAATTACTCCTACATGATTGGTTCCAGTTGTGATCACATGATTAGTTCCAGCGCACTAAAGTTACACTAAATCTGGTTAACTTTCGGGAATAATTCATAAAAATATAGTTAACCCTTTTAGGCGAAGAAGACAAGAGCCCACGTGTTAGTGCTGCATTGGTGTACCAGAGGGTTGCACCTTCTTTCCATATGAAAACAATAGCAAGTTTAAATGAATTCAAATAGGTTTTCAATTGGCATCTGTAAAAATATTAGTTCATATTTGGCCTATAAATGTGTTATATTGTTTACAGTTTGCAATTTGAATTTTAGCTCACTTCTAGGTTACAGAGATAAGTTCTTTGTCAAAGTTTATGCTGCTGCATTCTATGTGGATTACTCAATTGGAGTTGACACTGCGCAATGGAGAGAAAAGGTTGGTATTGAGACCTTTGATGCATCCTCAGTTTTTGACTCCATCTTTAAAGGTAAGCTCCAAGTCCCAACTAGCAAATGCGAAAGGAGTTCAAGAAATCTTAATACACGCTGATGGAAGCAGTATACTATGCAGCACCAGTTGTGAAATCATTGAGTATAACTCTTGTTAGAGATGTTGATGGTAAGACCTTCATGAAGGCTCTAGATGACGTCATTGCTCACCGAATAAAAAAACCAACTGTTGAGGAAGAATCTGCCTTGTCAACTTTCCAAAATACCTTCCTAGGGCGCAACCTCAAACAGGGGACAAGCATCTATTTAACTTGGCTGGAACCCTCAAGAATGGTGGTGAGTAAACAATCAGTTTCTCTATAATATAACATTTTAAGAGTTAGAAATGTACCATTTCCCAATTTATGTTGAAAAGTTATTAACAAAAAGAAATTATTCCAAAATAAATTATGGCGTTAGGCGAGAGTTAATGACATTTCTGTTGGTGCTTGTATTTGAGAGGTCAAGGAGACATCATCTGGCATGTACTGATATGTCTGTCAGCTCATTATCGAGTCTCCAATCATTACCTCAAACACGAACCTAGATAGTGAAATCTTGAATGGTACATCTGGCAAGATATAGTGGTAGAGTTGGATAGGATGAAAAGCAAATAACCTATTAACCCTGTTTGGTTGGATGCAAATCTGTTTAGAAATTTATGACCTGGTCGTTAATTTTATACATGGACACATATGAGTCCCGTGGTGGTGAAAGAGGTAGGGTTCAGTAGTTTGTAGTTCTGTACTGGTATGGTAACTCGGAGCTCACGGTATTGAGAAAAGCAGCCGTACTGGCACTCTCTTTTTATGCATTACATGTACCCGAGGCTTTTATCTAGCCAAAATGATGTGTGCACTCAGCACGTGGATGTGTTAGTGGTTTTGACGTTAACTAGAATAAAAAATTGTAAATGATAGAGCTTAATTTTCTTCTGGCTTAGCAACAAATCTCAAATTCTATTAAGGCTTAACACTTGATTGCTCGACTTTTTTGTGTGTTTGATTACATGTTTTATTTGTAGCTTCTAATTTATAGTGATTGTACAGTACCTGCTTTGTCAAAAGTCCTGAACCTGAATTTCAGTCTTTCCAAATTGAGTGTCAAATCTGAAATTTAATCATTCCAAGTCAGCTAGACTGAATTCATATTTGTATTTGGTGACATTGATTCTTTCCAATTCAAGTAATAGTTTCTTGTAGCTGTATTTGACACCAATTTATGAATGTGAATTCTGTTCTAAGGATATCCGAACCAAAATAAACCAGCTACCAACTTGCAGCCATTATATTTTATGGTGGAAATGCAAAGAATTAGTTCATATGTATGGAAAAATCTACTTGCTCTCATGGGAGTTTGTTTTATATGCCTAAGAACCTTTACGAACTGATCAAACAGTAAACCATAAAGTCAATAACAGGCAACAGGTAATCAAGTTTCCAGGTCAGTGTTTCTAACGCAAGAGGTCGATGTAATGTTAACATGCGGTAGTGCCATGTTAGGAGTGGTAATAGGCGGATAGCGCTATGGTCATTTGTGACCATGGCTTGGCAATGGTTTACTTAAGATTTGGTAGTGTTCTTTCTCTGAACGAAGTGTCTAGCAACAATCAGGATGGAAATCAATTTTCATTGAGCATTCACTTGAAGGGAAAATACATCAATGATCTAAGTTTGCAGGAAAAGAAGAATAAACCTAAAGAAAAATTTGTGTAGAGATTGATGCCTGACGGTGGCAGAAGAAAATTTTATTCTATTACTTCTGCTGCTGTAGATCTCGATTTCGACCAATCAAGGTCCATGTCAAGTTGACGCTGAGATCAAATCAGCTACTGTTAATTATGCCCTATATGATGGTTTCTTCGGTGGTTCTCCAGTATCCCCTACTTTGAGATCTTCCACTGCTCAACTCCTAGAAGCTATTCTTACAAAGTGATCGTCCAAGATTCATTACACTTGCTTGGAGATTGCCTCCTACACTACTAAGCCTTCTTCTTGACTCTTCAAGCAAGATGATGAAGAGGCAAAGAGTTTTTGAAGGTTAAGAGGCATAAATGATCTGCCGCATTTAAGTTTGCAATTAGGTGTAAGGCACGAAGAAGCATGATGTATGTAAAATTTGGTGTAAAAATAAGACACTGCGTCCATTGCATCTTGAAATATGTGCAATATTCACCATTAAAGGTACACCAATTTGTAATAAAATGTACACAACTCACATTTATTATCGTGCTCTTACGAAAGTCACTAAGGATGAAGCAGCTGACGAGCAACAAATTATAAAAGTGCAGAAGTTATTCGTTAGAAAGCCTATTACGCGGCTGCCACCCAAACTAGGACGTAAGTCTCCTGACAACCAATTCCAACCACTGGGCGGCATCATGAACCATCAACTCCTGATCCTGATACCGTTGTAGCAAAGACCACAATTGATCATACCCAATTGACACATAAGTATATATAACTTGTGAGGGATTAGAGAGTTTTTTTTCTTGTCAAGCACAATATAGTTTTTATGTGTGGTGTACCCGGTTTAAAGATCGGATAAACCCCTGTGTTTCTTGTACTGGTCCCATGATCAATAGTCAGTACACACAAGTAAACCTATATATCATTTCATATACGCACATATCAAAATATGATACGTAAATATACTATCAAGATCGAGGTCTTACACATGTAGCACAATGGTAAAAACTTGTAGTGGAAGATCAAGCGACGGTGTGGCCCATCAGTGTGCCATACTCGATAGGTAACTGACTAGGGTCACGCCCTAATATTCGTAGATACCTTTGCCGTGCTCAGATAGATGTCTCCTTCGTCTGGCCAAAATACACACTGATATTTATTGATGAGTTTTGGTTGAAGCCTATATCCTTGGAGCCCTTCTACAGGCGCTTCGCCCCCATTCGTTAAAGGATCACCATCGTCATTGATTTTCCCGAGGCTGATGGTCCAACCGTCTGCAAGGACCAGTCTGACCGACCCCTCTGTACCGGCTCAGATTGGTTAGAGTCTTTTTCTCTATAGGTTACATCGAGCCATACCTCATTATATATAGAAGCGCCGGTTATAATGTGTTGTTATAACGTGTTCGATTCAAACACTATTTAACCTTATCCGCTAGTTACACCATTATTTTAATTATAACCTACTTGTTCGTATATCTCACACAAATTCGACGGAAGTTTTATCTGTAACAAAATAACATGTGTGTTGTTGTCCTACGGTTACTCGGAAATGCTACAGAACTATGTTTCATTTCTAAACATCATACATATACTGTTCAATGGCGATGTTTATACATCCAGAAGAACAAGATTTCAGAATTTATGTTGATGACTGTTCCTGGCATGGAATGTACATATACATCAGAGGAAAGATAAATTAGACTCGCTGCTTGTCTACATAAAACAATTATGTTCATTAATCAATTGACATAAATCATTTCACTTACATGGACAAAAGAGAGAAGACAATCACGCTGCACTAACAAAAAACTGCCAGTGATTGAGTCTTCCTAACGTGTAACTTATCTACACCTACATAAGATCCTTGTACACTCAGACTAATCAAGAACTGCAGTTCACTACTTCGGTCAAAATCATCTGTTCTTTGACTTGTTTCCTCTGCAGATCCTCTGTTGTTTGCTCTCCTGCGAGATGGATCGCTTCACTTGAGCACGTCCGTGGATCGATGAATGGGTCATTAAACTCCACAGTGCGCACAATCTGCTCAAGCTGCCGGCGAGCTTCTGCTCTCCGCCGCTGGATATCGCGCAGGCGGATGGCCTCGGCAGCAGCAGGACGAGACATCGCAAGCACTTGAGCACGTCCAGCTTCTTCCTTTGCTTCGATGAGTTCTCGACGGGACTTGGTCACGTCGCTCCAATCGATGAATGGGTCGTCGTTGAACTCCACGGTCGGCGCCATCTGCTCAAGCTCCCGGCGAGCCTCCGCCCTCCGCCGCTCGATGTCGCGCAGGTGGACGGCCGCGCCTCGGCGGCAGCAGGACGAGTCTTGGCAAGACGAGCCTTGGCGATGAGCTCGCTCATGCTGCTGATAGAGGACTTCAACGGCGCCACGCTCTCCGGTGTCGAACTCCACGAGGCGCTGGACAGGTCTTGATCAAGGAGGCAGCGTCGGCGGCGACGCGCGGCGAACTCGATATGCTGGTCGGACGCGGACGCTTTTGTTCTTGGCGGCTGCTGCGGCATCGGGCTCGTCCTCAACGAAACCACCGCGTACGCGCTTCGCCGGAGGCTCCCCGCCGCGGAAGGATCCTGGCCGCTTCGGCTTCCTGGCCGCTTCGGCTTCTTGGCTTCTCGGCCACGGGGGACGACGGCGGCTCCGCGAGAGGCCGTGGAAGGGGGGAGGACGATGGCGCCCATGGTCGGAGTAGCTCGCGCGTGGGGATTAGGGCACAGGAGATCACCGAATCGCAAGATCGGGAGGAGAAAGAAAGAAGACGCGGGGAGAGTAGCGGCCAAGTTTAGAGAAGCGGCAGAAAGAAGGTGAGGGTTTATGACAGGTGGGTCACGTATGTCGGTGAGGGGGTGCGCTACCCGAGACCCGAATCCGTGTCGGAACCCGAGCAGCGCCGCCGCGGAGAGATGATCGTGGCATCCGTCGTGCCCTCTTCGCTGGTCGGACCTGCCCTCGCGAGGCGCTCCGGCCGGCGACGGCTCGGCGGGCTCCGCATCCGGATTGACCTGCCGCTGCCGCGGCATCGCTCGCGGTGGCGCCTTGAGGCTGCCGTTATCGTTCTCAGGGGGCTGCGCAGGTCAGGAACCCTCAGTATGTTTCTCCGTTTTGATGCATACCTTCAAATCTTAGGGTTAGGTACCCAAAGACCACATGCATTTTGGTGATTTGGAGCAAATCAGTGGTGTTCGGATGCTCAAGACTGATCTAGGGTTAACGGGAATAACGGCTGGACTAGAGCCCTCTTAGGCGAGATCTTGTATTGTACACTGGTCTGAGAAGACCATTTGGAGGAATATAGTTAGCCTGATGGCTGATTGTACCATTTTCGTTTCACTAATAGCCAGGAGGGTGACTTAAGTCCATTTAGGATGAATTCTAATGCATTCTCAGCTTCTACAATGTACTTTATCTGTTTGTAAACTCAGATTTGTACAATCCGCTAATTGCTATGCCCCAATGTTGCTGACCCAGTCAATCAATTGTGTATTTAGCTGAGACAAATAAACACATAAGACGATAGGTATTGACATAGCTGACCTAATAGATGTTCATGCACTTCAATAATCTGCAAAAAAAAATGCAGAATAAGTTCGAATAAGCAACATGGCCCACACAGCCTAATTTCACAAATAACTCATTTACGCTACCTGTAAGGCACACGAAGATACTTACATCTTCTGCCCTCCCATTAAACCGACACTAACAAAAAAACTGAGGACTTTGTAGGACTGAAAAAAAAACTCTATCTGACAGTGTTGGATAGGGTTTCACTAAAATGACTATCACTTTTGTATACGGTGTTCATTTTGGCTCCATGAGTATCGACGAGGCACAATTTTTAACCTTCAAATTCGCCTTCTAAGACACATTTTTGGGCCTTCGAACAAAAAACCACATATTTTGGCCATTCATTGAACTTCTTGCCGAGCTCCAAATGCAATAATTTTTTGCGGATTTTGAATAATAAGAATAGAGCTGTTAGAAAAAAAATACAAAAAATATTTTTTTTTAAAAAAGTTTAGGCACTAGCAGGAATCCTCCAAATCCGAGCGTAAAAATGCACAAATCCTATCACGGGAGGACATTCCTTACCTCGAATCGGAGCGAAACTCCAATCTAGCCTCTGCATTGTTCCTAGGGGAGAGTGATGGGAAGAGGAGAGGCTGCCTAGTGGTGGATTTCAATGGGAAGGGTGAGAGGAGGAGAAAGGTGGAAGGGAGTGGATCTGGATCTGAGTGGAGCGAGGGACGCACTGAAATGAATTATATACCTTGCTTCAGTGTTGGCAGGAGTTGGTGGGAGTCTGAAATTTCGGGTTCTGAACACATCACAGACGGGTCACTCACTTAGCCCGTCACTGATGACACCATTCATCAGTGATGGGTGAGGAAATGACCATCAATGAGAGTCATCACTAACGGGTCTCTTTTAACCTATTACTGATGACTCTTTGGGGGACGAACCTCGACGATCTAGTGGAGCCATCAGTGACAGGTAGCCGGACAACCTATCAGTGATGAGTAACATCAGTGACGGGCTGGCCCTACTTGTCAGTGATCCCAATCCTAGATGTGGGTTTCTATAGTAGTGTTATAGTAGGATTGATGAAAAGGTTAGTGCGCGAAGGTGTATAATAAAGAGGTAGGTCTTTCTGTTACATAGTTACCTTTAGAGAACACACATCCACACGTGAGGTGTTCATTTACAAACTCTGTGAAGCAGAGTTTACAGACCTGCTCATGGGGCCATTCCCTAACTGCGAGACGGTCAATGGTGATGGCTTCTTGTGCAACATAAGCTAAGCAAAAAGCTTACACTTTGGCTCTGCTTGTGAGGCCCAAATCTTGTCCGCTATGAAAGGGGCGAACGTTGTAGGAAAGTAGAACCTATATGTCGATTCTGTCAATTATTCCCCACTTGTCGTCCACCTCCATGAAATGGAATCAGGCGCCAAATGGTCTAGGTGCTGTTTTTCTGAGTTTAATAATGTCTTTTCATTATGTTTTTATTATATATTTTAATTATTACTTTTTACTATTAAATAATTAGTCTATCTATTTCTACTTCTATTTTCTATACGTAGGAAAAACACCACAAAATTATAAAATCAAGCATATTCGGGAACCTCCGGATGGATAATAATTAGTGTGTAAGGAAGCGATCAGAGGAGGCCCACAACAGTGGGGCGGCACGAGGGGTGGCACCCTTTGCCGCCTTCCTCTGCCACATGGGCCCACTAGGGCTTGAGCGCTGCAAGTAAATCCGTTTTGACTCTCGTATACCCCCTACAGAGTTTTGCATAGAAAAGAGAGACATAATGTCACGGAGAAGACATAAGCTTTCGGGATAGATCGGAAACACCGCCAGGATCACCAATTCTCGTCTCCACTATCATCACTCATAGATTAGGTCTCCTTGTACTAAATCTACACCTTTAATTGGTGGTTGGACAAATGGTAAATTCCATCTATCTAGTGCTAGTAATATTAGCCTATTTTTTAATTTTTTGTAAATCCTTAGTTGGTACTTTATAGTTGAATATCTCTATTGCTTACTTGAGAATTGGTACTAGTGAATCTATATTACATGCCTCAATTTTAGCTATTAGAACATCATTTCTAGTACTTTTAGGTTTATTTTATTTTCTGTTTTATATTTATATCAAAAATATAAATTATATTCTAGGTGAAATAATTGCATATTTCAATCCCCCGTTGCATCATTGTGGTTCATGGCTATTTGAGAAAATTAGTCATGTATCTCAAACCCCACTTTTCATTGTTTTTAATGTAATTTTATATTTAGAACCAAATGAGATCAATCATTACTTCTCTGTGGGTTTAACTCTTTCTCACTAAAAATTACTACTTTGATCATGTGCTCTTACAGATCATCAAACCTAATTTCAACGTCCAGAAGCAACCTCCACAAATTGGACGAATTCTCGAATCTAGGTGGTAGTTGTGACGAGTAGAATTGAGTGCATCCATAAGTCCCCTGGAGCTCCTGAAGCATCGTTCTCCCCTTCCTCTTTGCGAGCGTAAAAATGGTAGGCGCCAAGACCTTCAGTGCTGCGTCGTTCATCTGTCGTGCCAAAAGCTTACCTTGGCACCATCTCCAAAGGTAATTTTTGTCTAAAGGTAATTTTGGTTGCCGCCCGGAAAAGATCGATATCAGTGCTAGAGAAAAACAAGCCCATGCCCTCTCATGGAAAATCAACTTAAACTTGACGTACTTTGCAAGGTGCAAAAATGAGAAAATCTACAGCAAAAAGTATTGGGAATAGTCAGACCAAGTTGTTACACTGTCACGCAGCCGATTTGTAATAAGACAATCCATGTCGAGGAATTCCTAACACGCCTAAGCTTTTGGTATAAAAAAAATTACAGCAGAAACAATTGTGTGCATGCCATTTCTTCATGTCCGCGAAGGAAAGCCATAGTCCACCAACAAAATCAGAAAACTGAAACCATCATATCACCTCCTTGCAAAGGCTACCAAACTTATGAATACATGCGTTCCATGCAAGAAAGGCATAACGAAACGTGACCAAGACGGCCGGGAAACACAGACCGACCACGCTACCCACAGGGCCTCAACAGCACAAGCGGCAACATAATTAAGCTTGTCTTACTCCGTTCACGAAGCAATTCTTTCGACCGAATCCCACATTTACTTAGTATTCTTCAGCATAGCTTGGGATATATACTCCGATGCAAGGAAAGAAAACGAAAGCCCAGATTGTTAAACCTACCTTTCTTTAACTTCCCCAGCTAGCTCACTCCATCTGCTTTGGTTGCTTGCTCCATGAAGAACCAACGCAGATTATCAAACATGCATTGTTCCATCCAAACTCATAGTCCAAATTAAGCTTCCCTCCCGTGTTCCATCTCCCATGGGTCTCTGCGCATCGCTGTTGCAACCTAAAACGAAGAAGCGGCATCCCGAACCGAGGCGCGGCATCCCAAAGGCGCTGTTCGTCGTCAGGGGGGACCGCCGGCAGTCGCGGCCAGAGGCGCTGGTGTTCCGGGCACAAGATTCCAGTCGTTCACAGCTCGGCCAGAAACCTTGCAAGGCGGAGAACACGAGAAGACACGGGAGAGAGAGATGCGGATACGAATGCGCAGGCGCGCTGGATAGGAGGCTCTGCGCTCAAATACCCCGCTTGCCATGCGGGAGCACCAGAAGCGTCGCGGTTGAGCCGGTTGCACTTGCGCCGATGCCGGCCAGGTGCGACACGACGGTGGACCGAGGAGGCGCGCCGCCGGGGCGGTGCAGGACGCTAGCGACGACACCGATGACCCCGGCCTCGACGCCGATGACGCCGATGAGGCCGGTGTGGCAGCGGAGGATACTGATGGGGATGCGGTGCGAGCTGCCGCGGTTCAGCGGGCTCATACTGTACGACGAGCATGGCCGGCCCCTCCAGAGCGCGCGCGGAACCCCGGGCAGAAGAAACCACCACCATGGTAATTAATAGCAGGCAGAGTAAGTTATCTAAATGTACTTGTACCTGTCCATGTGTATTGTAAGCAGTTGCTTCAGAACGGATATTAATATGGGAGTTCGAACGTGTGTTTTGACTTCCTTCCTGCAGGGGAAAAAGAAGACTGCCAGGACTTCGACGACGACAACTCTCAGGGACCTCCTATAGTCACTTGGCATTGGTAGAAAGGCTGGAACAGTCCTTCCCTGTTGAATATTCTATTGTAAAGCATTAATATTTCTCTTGTACAGTGGCAGTTACTAAAGAAAGGCACCCTCAAAAAATATAAAGAACTAAAAGAGTGGATTTGCTGCCCACAGTGATAGCTGCGCATGCTTTAGAAACCACCCGATATTTTATGAGATTCGTGCTAATGCATGTGGCTGTCTTTTTAGGTCCCACTTTGGTCAACGTGTTAGTAATGGATTCTGAACGTGCTAGTATTAGTTACATGCATGCATGGTACTTTTTGCAGGGGGCAAAGAGCAGACTTGATTCTTTTTTATTTCAGGGGAAGAGCGTTGTTGTGTTTGATTCGTGCACATCTATCTCTGGTGCGAAATGCTAGCTAGGTCGGTTGCATGGAGGCGCGAAATGCTAGGACGGCAAGGCAATTTTTGCATGGGCGCTGATGTACACCAGACGCTTTGTTTGAGCAATCAACAGAAATTATAAAACGTGATGATCGTGTGAATCTTATTCGGGGCGAGAGGGGAGTAGATTCCTTAGATTAAGGGTGCGTTTGGTTGAGCGACTCGGGGTGGATGGGATATGACGATCCAGTTTTAGGTGGTAGGATGATCCAGTTTTTTGTTTGGTTGAGTGGTGGGGTGAACCAGTTTTTTGTTTGGTTGGAGGGGTGAGAGTGGATGGGGTGAACCAGTTTCTTGTTTGGTTAGAAGGATAGGGATGAGTAAAATCAAATTGTGATAACCTTGTCAAGATGTGGAGATTACCACCATATATGTGTGCAAACATTAACAAAACGATGCAAGATAACTTATAATCAACTCAAAAATGTATTTTATGTTCTGGTTTTCAAACAGAAATATCATGACCCATAACAATATTGACTGTTGCAAAAATAGCTCGAATCCAAAATTGAGCTTCTTGCTGTAGAGATCATTACAAAACCTTTTATTATATCATACATTAATTTTTCGTAGTAGTTTCTATACAACGACAACTAAAAAATCATTCGAGAACCAAAAAAAAACATAGCAGTAATTACATATGTTTAATATATCGATCTAAATAGTCTTCTGCCAAAGTCACGTTCTTGTTAAAATTGTAGGAAATCTCAAAGCCAAAAATGCTCTCCCTTCCAAATATCCTCTCAGAAACGAGTGGAGTTACCATTTACCACCCCCCAACCTTCTTCTGATAGAATGCAAAAAACAGTGGCTTAATCAGCATTATACCGTGGTAAAAAGGTGTGTCACCTGACTTTAACTTCCACCTGAGTACCTCCTCGTTAATATTTCCTCTTTAACATTTCTTGCGAAATACCTTTGCCATTCTCAATCTTCCATAACCACTTTCCCATCAAAGAAATGTTTATAAAGAATTGCAATAGCAGATCACACATACACACCATAGAAAATAAGTAACAGATTTCAGATTCTAAACTTAATAATAATCTTAGAATATATTCTTAACGAAAGATGATCCATACACACACAGAAAAATATAATAGCATACATCATACATCATACTACCTGATCAAAGCACACATTTGAAATCTTGGACCGTACAAATATAACTAAAGTTCATAACATGCAGTCATATATTAGCTAAGGTTATCTGCAAAAGACATAGGCCTAACAAGAACTTCATGATTTTCCTAGCAGCGGCAGACACTAGTAGATCAACCACTTCATGATTTACCTCATTACACATGGAATTCCTTACTGATGTACCTAGCAACCCAAGTCAGCTGGCCTATGTATGGCAGCTTCATGAATGCTCTTGCACTTCTAGGATTCTCTACTAACTATGCAAAGTAGTGGGATATTTGAGTCTCATCAAACCCAGGAAGGCTTTGCAGGGTCTCAAAAAGATTTTCTGGGATATCATCTTGTGGAGGGGGAGGGGCAGATTTAGCACCAACATTTTCTATTGCCATAGCAAGTCTGTCACCAACACGAGTCAGAGTTGATATGAGCCCATCATCTTCCTTGTGGTCACTTGACTTGGCTCTCTTTGATGGCTTCGTGGCAGAAGACTCACCAGCATTTGTTGAATGGACCTCACCGGCAACATACTCATGTTCGTTTTCATTACCTTCTTCCTCTTCCTCAATGTGAGTCACATCAGTACCAAGAGGCTCACTTGATCCCTTTGCATACTTGCCAGTAGCCAAGCTGTTGCCAAAAATGATGGCCATCTCACGGTAGTTCTCAATCGGTTTGTTGAGGTACTCAGCATCTGCTTTGTGGTCCTTTTGCAATCAAGAAATTCAATGTAAGAGAACTAACATGAAAAGGGTATAGAAAGCATGAAAAAGGTACGACAATCAAATTTACCTTGATATATCCCATATAATGCTCATGCTCCAGCCTGATAATGCAGTTGACATCATCCCAAAGAGCCCCACTAAGTGTGTTCTTAATGTGGAGTATCTTTGCATACTTCCTCTTCTAGGTTCTGTGATGGTATTGATCTGTGCTCCATTCAACCTGAGGCGAAAATGGTCATTCAAAGCCCTCGCACAAGAGTTGTAGTGCACACTCTTAAAGCCTGTGGAAGTTCTAGTGCCGTTTGCAACAATATCTGCCAAATTGTGGAGCATGAACGTGGACATGGCGGATGTCCATGTAACCTGAACTCTACCCTCAGCTTGGACTGCCATGTTCTCCTCTCTGGCCTCCATTTCAACAATTTACACTATAAAAGAGAATTTCAAGACAACATTGCATAAAAGAGAATTGAAATAAAGCATTGCATAAAATAGAATTGAAAGACAACATTGCATAAATAGAATTGAAATAAAGCATTACATTAAAGATAATTGTTTTAGTACCACAATTGTTCAATGACAACAAATAATTATGTTGCGAACCACAATTGGTCACAACAACAATATTACAGTAGCAAAATAACTTTAGGGCCCTTGATTTGCAAAGCAATGTTGACGGTTTGCCCACATCTGATCTGCAATGTGCTGCCTGAAATTAACAGTCTCAACATGTTCTCTAGCTTGCCCACTTGATGATGTAGCATGAGTATGATAAGTTGGATTAGTGGCCTCTTGTATGAACAGTTCATCAACTCCATCATCCAAAACCCAATTCTGAATAATGTAGCAAGCTTGAACAATGTCTACTTGAGTAGGGAAGGGGAAAAAAGGTGTGGCATCATCAAGGATCTTGAACCTTCTCTTGACTGACCCAAATGCACACTCTACGGACATGCGAAGAGAAGAATGTCTAAGATTGAATAATTCCTTCGCATTTGCCACAGGGTTGTTCCCCCACTCATTCAAATGGTATCTTGTACCACGAAAGGGAGGCAAGAAACCTGGTTTGGCTCCATAGCCGGCATCAACTAGATAGTATTTACCTAGCATTTGATGGACATGTGGGTGACTTTGCCATTTATAAAAAATTGTTATGGATAAATGGATGTATACACAATTAAAGGATGGATACCTTGTGGGATACGTAGGCCATTAGGGCGTTCTAAAGAATCTCTTAAAATGGTAGCATCATGTGCTGTGCCCTCCCAACCAGCCAATACATAAGTGAACCTCCCATCGAAATCTACGGCTGCCAACACATTTTGAGTACAAAAGGATTTTCTACCACGAAATGATGGCTCCATGGCCTTAGAAACAGAGGCCTGCACATGTGTGCCATCTATAGCTCCAATACAATCCTATTTATTGAAAAATAAACCCAAACATATTAGAAACCAATTACTTTTGTGACCAACAAATTGAAAAATATTTGTCTAAGCCTCATACCTTAAAGTATGGATCCCACCGGTGGTTCCCTGCAATTTTGGTTTGGATATCCAATGAAGGTGGCCTAATGAATTCATGTCGTACCTCACCAATAGCACGTAACACTAAGTTGAAATAACGGCTAACAGTTTCACTTGACCTATCAAAATTTGTGGCAACTAATCTATTCCTCAAGTTATGGCCAATTGTGGTCAGAAACATGGCTACTTGCTGCTCAACACACATATGTATAGTGTCTTGAAGTAAGCCACGATCCCTAAAGAGTTTACAAAATCGAAAGAAGGCTCCTCTACCAAGCCTAATCACATTCACACAAGTTATTTCATCCTTCCAAATTTTATTGTCCAAATATTCAATTCTCATCCTATTCCTTTCATCGATTGGTCCATAGCTAATCCTTTCCCTTCTTTTCCTTTTCCTAGATTCAACACATATCATAGCCATGACCATCCAAAAATATGCAGCAGCAGCCCAAATGAACAAATTCGTGGTGTTGTCCATCTACAATGCAAGTAATTTTACCATGAATATAGCACAAACATCTATACAAACAATAGTAATAACCTGATCATTCAGAAACATCAATATAGCTAGTGATGTATAAATCAACCTATGCATTATCATTTTAGATTTGTACTCATATGACTGTCTATCAGTAAATTGTACTTAAACTAGAATATTACAAAGTAACTTAAACTATTGTAGTCACTTCCAAACTACAAAGTCAAAATAAACCAGCTTCAATGATGCACACAGATTGAGCCTACGCCATTGCAGTTCAGTAATGGTTTAACCTTGATAGCTCGAATTTATAAAAGTAAGAAATAATCCATCAGACCATCATCCCCATGGCCACTGTGATGAGAAGGAGGAGGAGAGGGGAAGGAAGGGGAGCAGGACGCAAATACCGGTGAGAAGGGTTGTGTCGGGGAGGAAGGCCGTCAATATGTGGACACTGCGGCGCCGCGGCCGCCGCCCCTGCCGCTGCCGCCGCCCCTAGCCGTCGATCCGCTTGAATGGGGGAGCCGGGCCGGAACCCTAGCAGCAGCCGCCGGGGTCGGGTGGGGAACACGGAGAGGCGGGGGTTGCTTGGAGTGGGGAGCCGGAAGCGGCGGCGTGGCAAGGGCAAGCGGGGGGTAGGAGATCGGACGGTGGCGGCCTGGCCTTGGGTGCGGGAAGATGACGGGGGTGGATGGCAGCCTTGGGGAGCGTCCCGGGGAGGCGGGGGCAGGGGCGGCACGAGGCGGGAGCGGGGAGGAGCTCGGGCGGCGGCGGCGACGATGGGGTCGACGGCAGAGGGCTGGGTGCGGGGAGCTTTTGGGGTTGGGGTTTGCGGGGGGTGGTGTACTGCTGTGTTCCTGGGTGCGCGGAGCAGGAGGGGCGGGGGGTGGGGATCGCGGAGTGCGGGGCGGCCGCCGGGCCACGCGAGTCGATCATTTTCGCTGGCTCCTCCCATCCCGTATTTTGCCCCGAAGATTCCTTTCGGGCGGCCCGATCCGTCGCTTGCCCAACCAACCAAACACAATTTATCTCCGAAAATACGGGCGGCCCGATTCCATCCAGCCTGGGTAGCTGAACCAAACACACTCTAAGCTGAGCACCAGCATCACGCCGAAGGCTCTTTCACTGACACGCGAGGACGCATGCAAAGTTCACCTAATTATTTGAACTTTGAGTAATTATTCAATGAATATTTTTAAGAAATATAATTTTTACAAGAAATCTAGCTATGTATACTTTCATTTATAGCCTAGCCGTTATGGTAGTCGTGTAGCGGAGTTGGCTACGCCTCCGTCAACGCTCCCGCTTCGACTTTGACTTTGCTTCGCAACCCTAACCGTTATAGTAGTCATGTAGCGGACTTGGTTACGCCTCCGTTGACTCTCCCATGTCGACTTCGGCTCTGCCTCGTAATCCTAGTCATTGTAATAATCATTTCATTTGCAAGCTTTTTGATCAAAAGACATAAATAAACATGTTCAAAATAATAATAAAACTCGTTCTTTTGCAACTCCAAAGAAACACAAGTTCACATGGCTGCTATTGCAGAAGCAAATTAATAGCCCATATTGATTCCAGGGAGGATGGATCTGGAAAAAAAAATCAGAAAATAAACTAACTGCCTTTAGTATTATTAGAACTTCACCAGACAAGGGCAAGGCAGCAAACAAATCCCTCCACAAGATTTTATGGTGGTTGGATGAGACTGAAAAGGGGGAGGGAGAGAGATCTGCGGTGGAAACGGAACAATGAAGGGGAGGAGAGGAGCTCACCATGCCAGCCGGCCACGCATGAGGTATAGATCTATGGCAGTGGCCTGCTGGCTCGGCAACGGGTAGCAAGATGGCGGACGGACGAAGGTGAGCCTCCGAGGTGGCGTACGTCGGTTGGCCGCCGCGGGACAAGTAGCTTGCTGGCCTCCCGGATGCCAGTGGTGATGGTTTAAAGGGGAGGGGGAGCACCACCCTAGCTACGACACCACCTTCGTCACGTCGCAGTTGTCGCACCTGCTCGGAGCAGAAGGAGAAGCTTCTAGAGGAGGAGAAGAAGGCCTCCGCCTCCCCCTTCTTGGTGTGGCCGCGCTTGTTGGCGTCACTACTAAAGACGTTGCCGCCGTCGGTGTCGAAGTCATCGTCGCCGTCCATTTTGTTGAAGCCATAGGGGTTGTTGGACAATAGCTTCTTACTCTTGTCGTTCTTAATGCCGCCACTGAGGTGGTGGCGATGGTACTAGTGACCGTAGCCAGGGACAGGGCACTTTTATTTTCGATCCCCCTTCTTCTTGCTCTCCATCAGAGTTGGCATGTCCATGGAGAAGCGGGCGAGAGGCAGCACAGGCGCCACACCACCAGTGCAGCAGTGTACACACGTTGGAGAAGGACTCGGTGCGGCCGATGACGACGGCGTAGTCACGACAGGAGGAGGCGAGGAAAGAGTCCCTGTTACGGGCCACGGTGGAGTCGGCAGCAAGGAGTACGCGGTTGGAGGAGCAGGCAAAGCTCGTGGGTGGCCTCAAGGCCGCCGCCGGTGTAGCAGCTCCTCGATGAGGCGGGCGAGCTCCCCAACCTCCAGCACTGTCACTGCTCGCAGGCTGTACTTGCATGGACGAGCGCGGGAAGTACACCCTGAAAGACCGTGTGAAGGCACCCCCCACCCTCTTAGCCACCCTCGCGCTGGCCATAGGCGTGGGTGAGCTGTTGCTACTGTGGTGCGACATCGATCCACGCGGAGGGGAAGAAGGCAGCCTCGATCCGCACGAAGAGAAAGAGGACAGACTGGAGGGAGGTGGAGAGGGGGGGGTAGTGACGTAGCTCACCAATGGGGAATGTTTCTGGACACAAGTTCAAAAAACGTGAAGTGCAGGGCTGCCGGTGATGTGATATCAACTGGCCAGCGGGTCTCAATTGCATTGCAAAGATTCTCTCAAGATAAACATGCAGTGATAATGCAAAAGTTGCTAGATGTTTGACTCTGACGCATCATTTGTGAGCCCCCTGCTGCCACATGTCATTCGTGTGGTGCGTGCGTAGCTACCCATGGTGGTAGCAGGATATATTCGAAAGAACCAATAGCAAGCCAAGAAAAAACAGACGATTTTGTCAATAAGCTTCATTAGATTTGCAAGAAGTCTTATTGCTAAACGAACACCGGCGGCCAGATGTTGCTCCTTGTCATATATCAAGGTCGGAATTGACGATGACAACGTATGCGGGCGTCGTTTACTTCCTCGAAGATGTCCCCATGGTGTTGTGCTCCTATTTATTTTTGGGTTTGAGCTCGAGGGGAAACCTCGGATCCAGTCTTCCTGTACCGGATGATGGTGGTGTTTTTACGATGTTTCCCTTCTTAGAGGCATCATCTTGGATCCAACTATAGTTGGGCGGACTGGTTGGAGGCATGTTCGTGTGGGTGCTAGGGCGGCTGCCCCAGATCTTTTGGTGTTGCAATTTGTGAGGTAACGACGACAGAGGAGAGTAGAGTTGGGTTGTGGCATGGCCATCGTCGACTATCCAGCATGTTAGTAGGTTTCTCTACGGATTGTTTTCACCATCGAGTGGTGAAGTCGAAGTTGTAGTGTAGTGGATGACATAGCAGTGATGATGACTCATGAATGGTGGGTTCGGTGGGCGGTGCTATTTGCTGCGGTCGGCTTTGTCCGTTCAAAGCTTGTGACTTTCTCCTTCGAGGCTCGTCGCTAAAATCGGAGTTGCCTTATCCTCGATGCGGGTCGTTTGGCGGGCCAGTGTGGGCTTGGTGTGACCGCTTAGGTGATCGATGCATTGATGGTTGTCTATGGTGAAGTCGGAGCTGTCGAATCGAGAGCGATGGGTGATGATGATGATGTTTGTGGGCGGCCTCGACAGACAGATCTTCTCAATGTTATGTGTCGAGTCTGTATTGGTGGTCAAGTCAGTCAGTAGTCTTGGTTTTCGTCCAATTTCTCTCTAATTAACTAAACAAATTTTTTGGCTTAATTAATAGATTGCGACAGATTTACCTTTGATTCAAAATATATTGCTAAAAGAATATCGATGGGACGTTGTTCCTTGTGATACATCAACAATTTAAGGAAAGTAAATATGTATGTTCAGGGAAATTCCTATGTTCTTTTAATCAAAAATGGATGTATGATAAGTAAAAGAAAATGCAACTTGTGTTTTCAAGGTACAGGCAGAAAATAGAACCAAACAAAAGCAAGTATAAAGCAGTGAGCAATTGATGCAAAGTAATGTGATTGTGAGCTAAATTATATAGGTGAGCAAGCGAACAAGAGCGGCGCGATCTGTTGCAGAGAGATTGCATCAAAGGAGGTGGATCAAGGATTTCACTGGTGGATTCTCAGCTATGTTGGATTGGCACAATACCTGTGCAAATGGGATGAAATTTATATGGTTCAAAGTAATCAAGAGTACCTACAAGACTTTTTCACCTGGAAGTAGGGATGTAAGTGGCTGCCCACTTAAAGCCCGCTTAAGCCCACATGATGTTTAAATCAGTAAAGCTAGTTTAAATTCTCATGTATAAATTTCCTAATTTAAATATCATACGGGTTTAAGTGGGCTTAAGCGGCAAGCCACTTACATCCCTACCTGGAAGTGTACCGCAAGTGTGTTGTATAACGCCAGATCCACATACAATGCTCTATTATCCTGGGGTGGGTGAAGTTCCCCATGTACTGCACCAATTTTTTATTTTTTATTTAAGAGACCTTGTGGCCATTCATTCATTTGCGAAGCATTGTATATTACATATTTTGAGGCTTTCCAGGTAGCTAGAACCAGAATAAGAAAACTTTGAAAGCTTCTGGGGCATATTACAAGGACATGCATGAGAAGGATTAGTTCAAGAAGAGGCACCGGGGAGTTGTTCTCACATTGGAACCACTTTTGCTAGAGCATCTGCAATGTCGTTTTTATTTCTCGGGATATAGCGTAAAATAGACTGGAGGTTGGCGAGGAATTTTTTGATCTTCATGATGATAGGACGCAGTTTCCGGCATGGAGATGAAGCTGGGATAGAAATATCACCATATGTGCAAGCACCTAGTTGTCCACAAAGTAGCAGTTTTGTACCTGCAAAAAATTGACGAGAAGCGTTCCTAGAGGGGTTTAACAACCTCAGCATGAGTAGGCCCTAGGCATGAGCAGGAGAAGAACATCCATGGATAACAGCTTGGATGTTGACATTAACAATGATTAGAGGGGAGGTAATAGAGAGATGGACACCCACACCTGTGATATTAGGGCTCTAAAGGAGGCATTAGTGAAGCATTTAGAGGTAGAGGAGAGAAGAGTAATAATATGGGGAAATTTTGTATTGTTATTGATGGTAATGTTTTGCTCCATGTTATTATCCTGTTTGTAAAAGTGATTGTGAGCAGCAGTTGTAGCATTCATGAGGTAAATGATAGATTGGACCTTCGTATCTTTATTTTGGAATTTGTGATACTTTCTACATTTTCAAAGATGCCAACCTAAATTAGGACAAATTTGGCATCAGATTAAGAACTCACCCCTATATGTAAGTTATGAAATATCTCAGCGATGTGCAGTGTTGAATATAATAATCTTCAGTCTTGAAATCTAAATAAGAGGTAAGCAAGACTGCTTTAGCATAGGTACGGAAACAAAATCAATGTTCATCAGTTTCATGTGAGTTACAACGAGCACATGATTCAGAGATAGTGAGTATTCTTTTGTGTACTTGCACAACAACGGCAAACGATTGAGTTAGTAAGCGCCAAATAAAAGCCTGGATTTTAGGTAGAATGTGTTCTATTTTCCAAACTATTCTAATGATTGTCATTACTTGAGAGGAGAGATTAATTTGTTGAGCAATAAAATTCATGGTAGATTGATGGATTATTTTGTAAGCATTTTGTGCAGTCCAGTTACCATGAATGGTGTGTTACCAGCATAAGATATCATTCGAATTTGCATGAGCAATAGGAACCTGATTGATTGTGAGAGCTACTTGCTAGCCAAAAAGTTGAGTGAGTAGTTCCATGTTCCAATGCTTTGGATTATAAATCCATAAATCACTTACCTTGGCAGGAATTTGGAAGCCTTGTGGTGGAGCCAGTAAGTGAATGTATATGTCTCTCCATAGTGGGCACCAGGGTTCATTCCAAATGGATATGTTTCCTGTAAAATGTTGCCACTGTCCAGAGGTAAACATGATCTTTCTTCCTTGTAGAATGGAATCCCAGATCCACAATCTAAGGGAAATGGGTGAGGTTCCTAAAAGGATGTGCTTCGGAAATATTTTACTTTAAGAGTCTTAGCGCATAAAGAAGAGGGCTCTTTTATTAACCTCCACGCTAACCTTGTTATAAGAGAACGATTGAGAGCTTCTAAATCTCTAGTTCGTAGCCCAACCATGTTTCTAGGCAGACAAATTTTATCCCGGATTCTGAGGCATGAAGGCTTTTTTTTTGTTCTTTGCTTTGGACCTCTTTCCACTAAAAATTGCATATGGTAGCAGTTAACTTTTTAAGAAAGTATTTGGGGAATAGGACATTTAACATGTAATAGATGGGTATGAAAGAAAAGATAGACTTTATAAGAGTTATTCTACCAGTATAACGCACCAATTTGAAAGTGCCAGATCCACGTACTATGCTCTACTATTCATGGATTGGCTAATATGAGAACTTCTAGATAATTCTAGTCCTAAATTTAACGTGATAATTTCTGTTTAGGAATGTGCTAAAGCCATACCTCTTACATGCCACATAACCCTTCTTGGTAGTGTACTCTTTGCTCCCACCACCCTCACTCTGTCCCCACTAGCATCGTGGAGCGCAAATGATGACTTGTTCCGCAACTGTACTCACCTTTATGTATCAAGCTTTAAAGTAGTATGGGTAGTGAGATATAACTGACGTGGTTAAATGTGAAAGTAGGGATGGAGAGAGATATATATCTATCTAACATACATATATTGAATTTTCTCAAATATGAAATGGTTTTGATAGGTTTACTCGAGTGTTATAGCATACAGATCTTCCAATTTTTTTTTACCATGTACAGATCTTCCAAGAGTTGGAGGCTTGGATCATCCTCAGGGTGTGTGCTTGTATGATTCACAAAAATGGCCCATGGGCTGTAAGCTTTGTAACGGGCACCAAAGCCCTCCGCGAGTGAGGAAAATAGGAGCCTCTCTCTCTAAAAATAAACGGAAAAAAAGAAGAAGAAAACGAGAGAGGAAAATCAAAGAAATCGCCTGTGTCTAACTTAGGAGCAGTGGAGGTGACGTTGCTTGTTATCCACTTTTCCAGTACCCTCTTTCTCATCCTTTTTTGTTAGCGTCTGTGTTTGAGAGAGGACAGAGTGATCCTCTGGCTCGCTCGTCACGGCCTATCTTGCCGGTCGCCATCACTCTCGAGCTTGGCTTCTCTCGCTCCCTCGCCTCGATCCAAGCCGGCGAACGCCGCCGCATTCTCCATCCGTCGCCCCCTTCACCCTCCGTTCCGGCGTCGCGCTCCTCTATTCGATCGAGGCCGCAAATCGGAGAATCCCAAGGGGTGAAAAGAAAGGGGAGCAACGATAAAGGAGGGGAGAAGAGGTGATGGCCGCCGCCTGCTCCTTCCGTTCCATCGCCCGGGCCCCTCCGCCTCCGCTGGGCCTCTCCAGGTCCAGGAGGGCGGTGCGCTGCTGCAGCGCCGCTCCCGGTGGCGCCTCCACCTCCAAGGTAGCACGCCCGTAGCACGTATTCAGCTCTTGATTGAGGTTTGCCGCAGCTCCTTTTGATTTGAGGCTACGTACGATTCATATTGTCTTGCAATTGTTGCTTCATGTGTGAAGCTCGTGTTGGAGGTTAAAGAGAGGCTGGAAAGAGAGCATCCAGGCCTCCCGACGGGCAGAAGCGGGAGGGATGATGAGGAGATGATCCTATGGTTCTTGAAGGACCGGAAGTTCGCCGTCGATGAAGCCGTCTCGAAACTCACCAAGGCCATTGTATCCTACTACTATGTTGAGCTTAGAAATAGTCCCTTATCTTTCCCGTTTTGACAAATAATCCTCGTGTTTCATAGTACGAGTATGTGTATAGGGCTGTAGGCTAACAATTTGATGATTATGTTGTTCATCACTTTCTTAAGGTTTCATTGTAAAGCCTGATTATTTTCTTATAGCGTCTCACTCTCTCAAACCAATGGCTCCTAACAATATTATCAGTATAAGGAACTTAAAAGTGAACTAGATATTTGTGTATATGACTTTGAATTTGCAAAGAACCCACAACGGTATCAACATAAGGGAGTGAGCAACAGACGCAGATTTTTCCCAAGCAAGATGTAAAATTCAAAATTGATGGCAATTTTTCTGAATGATTGCACAATGTCTACTTGTTGGTGAACTTCGAGATGGACTTCGAGACAGTGAAATTAGTTCTTATTCGTCCTTCTAAACTTGCATACACCTAGTGGGATCATTTTCCATATTTTCTTCCAATTTATTTGCTTGCTCTCTCTCGGTTTGTGGGAGGGGACTCCTCATCCCTGATTAAAGGAGCTGGATTTGTTCCTATATGCAAGGTTTTTTTAGAAAATTATGTCCATTTTGTTGAACTTTCTGCTTTGTATTTTCATGGAGGACCTAACATGTTATCCATTAAATTATTAAGATTGTGGATAATTATTTTTGGAGTTTCATACCTTAAGCTTTCTATTTTTGGAGTTTCATACCTTAAGCTTTCCTTTCATCTGCATTAGAAATGGCGCCAGGATTTCCGTGTATCAGAATTATCAGAAGAATCAGTGAATGGGTTGTACCAAACTGGCAAGGCATATGTGCATGATTCTTTTGACATCTATAACAGACCTGTGCTAGTAGTAGTGGCAGCCAAACATTTTCCTTCTGTAAGTTTCTTATGTTCTGAATCTTGAGACGTGGTTTGAACAAATGGATGTTTCTTAGACTGAATGCAAGCACACACTTTTTCTAAGTGTTGAGATATCACAAATAACAAAGTAAAGCTACAGAATTAAGTCATGACTTGTGACAAACTATCAGGCAGAACTTCTGTGAGCAAATACAAATTTAAGTGGTTCAGTTCAACTTAAAATGGCATACTTGTTGGCTCTATTGTATTCTTTCTTTTATCATGATTATGTCTTGTGTGACTTACATGCCTTTTGTTCCTAATTATATGACTGATTGGTGTACAATATTACCATTACAGAAGCAAGATCCGTTGGAAAATGAGAAGCTATGTGCCTTTTTGGTCGAGAAGGCAATAAGTAGACTTCCTGAGGGAACAGATAATATACTTGGAATTTTCGATCTTCGAGGCTTCCGTGTAGAAAATGGTGATCTCCAGTTCTTAAAGTTTTTGGTAAGTTCAAACCTTTTCTTAGTTGCTGCCATGTTTTTCCCTAATTGTGTCAGGCTGTCAGCAGCTACTAAACATAAGCAAAGCATTACGGATGAGAGTGACGTACTGTTTGAGGACTGTGAAACATGCATACAGTTTTCACTAGTTCTATCAAATAGAAAATAAAAGCTGTTTTCTTTGAATACTTTTATTTGCAATTGTATATAAGATGTCAAATAATATGATTGCTGAAATTGCTGAATCTTGTCATTTCTATATCCATTTCCAAGAAGAAAGTATTGATGGATATATGATAAAGTTTTCTACATGCAAAGGCATGTTAAGGCTCATCACTTCAAATAAGACGTAAAGTTTGCTCTAGTGAGGTCTTACATGAATTTCCTGAACTTCCAACATTGTGAAGCCTATTTACTGGCTGCTGCACCTTTGCTTACTTTGATATGTTCACATACAACAATTATTATCTATTTCTGTAACACATGTTAATTTCCTGAGTTTTCCAGATTGATGTGTTCTATTATTACTACCCAAAGCGGCTTGGCCAAGTTCTTTTTGTGGATGCACCATTTGTGTTTCAGCCAATGTGGCAGCTTGTTAAACCTTTGTTGAAACAATATGCCTCACTGGTCAGTACTGTTTCTCTTAAGACATTTCATCAAATGAATTTACATCTAATATTACCCTCTATTGTTGTTGTTTGTTCTGCATATAAGGTGAGATTTTGTGATGCTGAGACAGTGAGAAAAGAGTACTTCACAGAAGAAACTGTACCTCCTGATTTCCGCAGTTAGGTGTCATGATTACGTTTCTTAATATCGAGTTGTCCTACTAGAAAGGCTGCTGGTCGGATTTAGTGAAAGGTCAGTGCAGATTTTCCCTGTTTCTAACCCTGTTCCGTCAGTTTTTCTTTACCAGTAAAAAATTCAAGCACTGAACTGCACAGAATCATGAGTAGTGCATGTCAAGGCTGTTGGATACAGATTACAGCGTTCTAGCTTATGTTGCAACAGTGCAACTAAGGAGTCCACGAGAATTCACTGTGTGCCCTCTTGAATGTGAGATGCTAGTTAAAATCAATCTTGAAATCCGTAGCTGGTGACGCAAGACTGTCTTGGCTGAAGCCAGTACTGGATGGCCGAAGAAACTTGGTTCAAGAATGATTTGAAGATCGGATCCCATCGTCAGATTGCTGCTTGTTGCAGTTTATTTGGACGATTATCTTTCTTTCGTTCGTTCTTTCTGAAGCATTTCACTGTGAATAGTTGACATGATCAATGCAGTAATAACTTTCTGTAACGAGTTTAAAAGTTGAAGATGGTTTTTGTCCTGAATAATAAGAGCATAGTTTAAAAGATTGGCAGCAATTCTGTGGATTTCAAACTTTCAGCACGTCAGATGTTTCATTTGGTTACACCTGTGATCCTGCATCAATCATCTTTCCAAACTTGTATAACCTTAGCCTAGACAAGACAACCCAAGCATGACCTGCGCCATCACTCCCTGGTGCCTGCGTGGAAGCTCACGCAATTAATTAACCCAAGCAAGAAGGCCGGCCACACGAAGACGCGCGCAACGCCTCTGCCACCGGAACGCGCGCATGAACCACCACCAACCTTACCACTCTCATGCTCACCAATTCACCATCATCCATCACCTCCTTGAGAATATTACTCCAATCTGAGGCAGTACTACCGATCTAGGCATGCTTCACATGCACACACACGCGCACGCACAGTGCGGTGCGGTGCGGTCACGCATCAGCAACGCACCCAAACAACGGTGAAACGTAACTATGCAGCATCCAATCCAAGCGGCCGGCGTTACTCGCCACGAGCGGCAAACGCACGCTCACGGGCAGCCTGTGCCTGTACGCGCATCGGTGTGGGTTCTTGGCCACACTCGCCATAAGAAGCCCACCGCACTATTCTACTCTCTCCGCATCCCGATCCGTTGCTACCATTGGACATTTGTGTTGGGTTGCTCCCAAGTCCCATGGGGCTCTGCCTGTCCGTGGCTCTGTGGAAGGAGAAGGTCCGGGCGGCGCGGCGTGGCCACGACGTCGTCGTCAACGAGGTGCTGATGGGTGGCGGTGGCGGTTGCTCTGATTATGGGCTTCTCCGGGGTGGAGCGTTGGAGGCGGAGGAAGCGGTGGAACCGAGGGCTGCAGGCGTGGAGAGGGCCGCCGGCGCCGCCGCCAGCGGCACGCCTGCGCGGCCGATATGGCAGCGGAGGGTGCTGATGGGCGTCAAGTGCCAGCTACCGAGGTTCAGCGGGATGATACTGTACGACGAGCGCGGCCGGCCGGTGTGCGGCGGCATCCGGGACAGAGCCCGTGACCAGGTGACCACCACATCTGTCATCTGTCGTTAATTCACTATTGTTATCTATGCATCCATCCATCGTTCACTGAAGTTAAGTAATTGTGGCTCGTCCATGCATGTCTGCAGGAGAAGCATGCCGCGGCTATCAGCGTGCTGAGGGACATGCTCCAGTAACTCCAGCCAGTTACCAATTACCGGACAGTGGCCATATGCATATATATCAGCATATGCATGTGTTCTTCGGTCTGCTTCCTGTCTAGGTAGCTGCGTATGTGCGTTTACATCTCTATTTTCCGATTGGATCAACTGCATGCATGTGTTGCGCTTGTGTGGGGCCGAAATAAATTTGGTCATCGACTCATCGAATATGTATCAAGTGAAGTTGTCGACCTTGTTTTATATAAAGATCTATATAAGAAGCTCCTGGTTATCTGAGAAATACTAACAACCCATACCATTGCAACGATATACATCCCTTCATCCAACGATGCTGTGCTTTCTTCCCTTCTCCTCCCTCATTTCTCTCCTCTATTTAGCTAACGGAACCCGCCCCGGCAAAGAACTTGGAGGAGTCGCAGCTCCGGGGGACCCGGAGGGGAAGAGGTGCAGTGGGCGGCTGCGGAGGGCGGTCCGGAGAGACGATGGCAAACTAAAATTCAATTTACGGTTGATCATCTGTGTAATCGTAAACACTTGAACTTATTAATTAAGCTGCCGTGTGAAATTTGTATTTTCTTTGATAAATCAGGTTATAATCTAAGGGAGTGTCTATACAATAAATATCTTTTGGCCATCAGTCAATTTTTCTTTAGCGTACATCAAAACCTACCGGAAAAAATACGTCGGGCGTGTGGGCCTTGTATGTTGCTTTTGTTTTCCTATTTTTTGTACATGAGCTACATGAAGCAAAGCCTACACGGCAAAAGTCATGCCAAACAAAGCCTGGTGATGGTCTGGTCTTTCATCTAGTTACCTTTTTCATTTGAGAACCCACAAAGAAGGCAGAAATAGAGATTTCCTTTTTACTCAACCATTAATTATACAAATTTATCTCAGTATTATGGTTTAATGTTCCGATCCGTGACAAGGTTTAGCTATCTTACAAACAAAAACAATAGTTACTTAAAAAAGATTAGACATAGAAAGAGACAAAACAAACAAGACAAATACATATATGTCATGAACAAGATCAAGTACTTGTTTGGGTGGTTAGTGAGGTAGTTGTACCTCATGTCCACCGAAGATCAAATCCCGGGTTTGATACCCTATCTGTATCAACAAAGACAGAATATTCTTTTAGTGGTAAGCGATGTACCCGTCAATACGTGTCTAAATCTTAGCTCGAATTTCATGGGCTCATTTGGCAAACCTGGGAAGAGCAAGACAAAAGATGAGGAAGAATGAAACTTCTTCATGCAGGAAGGATGAAACTTGTCCACGACAACGGAGATCAAAGAGGCAAATCATGGAAAGAACCTCTAGGGAGAAGAAAAATAAAGCAAAAAAGATAGCAAGAAAAGAAAACAGAAGAACAAGATGCACTTAGGACTTCGAGTGAAAACACTACAGTTGAGAATAATATAAATAAATGCAAGTATGTATGCATCACTACAGAGACTATGTAAGATACGACTTAGACCGATAATAAGAAAGAGAATACATAGAGAAGAGAAGATTAGGTATATACAAACACTACGAATTTTGTGGGTTCATTCGTCAAGGGCTGGATCGAAGGAGTGTGAGAGAAAAAGATGAGGAAGAATCACTACCAGAAACAGTACTAACCCTGTGGGCCACTGTGGCGTACCTGGTTTTAAGGCCGGATACTCCCTTGTGATTATTGTACCGGTCCTTGGATCAGTATCCGGTACACACAAGTTAACCTGTGTATCTCTGGCATACACACATATCATGTTACAATATGTAAATAGACCGTCAAGGTCAATAGTCTGATACCTGTAGCTCAACGGCTATAAACTTGCAGTGGAAATCAAGTGATGATGAAGCCCATCAATATGCCATACCCGACAGGCAACTGACTGGGGTTACGTCCTAACTTTCGCGTTCATATTTGTATCTTTGAAATTGATGTCTCCTTCGTCTGGCCAAATCAACAAGCCAGGTGAGTACATTGAATGTACTCGCAAGCTATTCCCACAGGAGGAAATATACGGTAATATTTCATGCAGGGAATAGATCAAGGAATAGCTCTACCCTATGTCGCTGGTTGTGCGGAAATGTAAGTTTTCATCGTAAATACGATAGTATGTTTCAAAGCTATTTTAAAAATAGAAGTAGTTTGTAGTAACAATCATCATTCGAGGTAGAATCCGCTACCTCCATTTTTCATTTCCTCAGCGTGATAGCTCAGCCTATCACGCTACTCTTTTTGGCTCCCGCTCACACTACCCCGGGCAATGCAGCTAGCCTCCTCTTCTGCAATTCCTGGCTACCATCCGTGTAGCGTAAATTGCACTCTGTGGACACATCATGCCCACGTCCTTAATCCCCTTTCTCCAGCTTTCACAAACAAAACTTAGTCTAACCAATGTGTGGCCTTGCCAGTTCATGTCCATGACCGAGGACGCAGCTATTCGAATAGTTTTTAACACTCTGTAGAGGTTGTACGGCTTTACCCACAAGATGTAAGTCACCCTACGTATACTTCGCGACGTATACTGGCAGGGATATTACGGCAGGGATATTACAACGAGACATTTCGCCCGTTTCTATACTAGAACTGGACCCGCTAGATGGGTAACCCAACTTTTGCGTCTCGGACCAAAAATGGGACTCTCCACCCTTGTGTCGAAAAACTCCATACGTCCCAGACGGGGGAGGCTCTCTAGAGATCCTAATCCACCTAGTCACATACTTCCTACTGCCCACGGGTCCAGACCCCAATACTTGACGGGATACTACGCCAAGTCCTTCCCATAAAGGACATGTGGACGTACGGTGAGGGAACTGGTTTAGCGGCACTTAGGCTCGATCCTTAATTGATTCAAGCAAGACTCCATTTCTCGGCCCATGTTCGTCCCGGACGACCATGCCACCATCAGGTACTCTACAGCCCCAGGCTGCCCTTAGCATTCTTACCCGAATCAAAATCGTCTCCAGTTTCATTTGGGTTTTGACAAACATTTCTTTCAATTATCACCTCGGATAACACATGCTATTCGAGGGTTTTATTTCCCATGTCCCAGGGTTTTTGTGAACACCGATCAAATGTTTAGTTTTGAACTAAAGCGGGTCTAAGCATGGCTAAGGCCTATAGCCCAAATATTTTTGTCAGTTGTGGAACAACCGACTAATACTTCTAGGGTTACAAGGATCGGATATTCGGACCTAAGTCATATGTAGCTATAGGGTATAACTAAGTCTACATAAAATACCGTTGATATTCACATAGCATGCAAGCCTCACAAATAAAATAATTAAATTTCACACATATGAGATTCAACATGATCAAAGTGGGAATGCTTGCCTGGCAATATTGGCCGTTCCTGAGTTTGATCTTGAAACGATAATCGTCCAGAGATCTTCCACGCGATTCGTCATATCGTTGGAACTACACGTTTCAGAAACGTCGTATAAATCATCGGTGCGAGGTAAAAATCAAGACCACCAAATGTAAAACCAGAATGACCAGCTCACGTAATCTTAGCGCGTTGGATTAGCTGTTTGATTTTAGGGAGCTTTAGAATGTTAGAAGTGGGTGTCTTAGGCTACTACGACCAGGAGGTATCGACTTTAGGTTTTTGGCCGGAATAGGATTTCAGTGGCTTAGAAGATCGTTAAGGTTTGTGCGAGAAAGGTTTTCATCATCATATGAAAAGGAGGTTTTCACAAGTTTAGAGACCAGCTCATTTGATTAGTACTCAGACCATACCCTAGGTGCTCCTGGTTTAAAGATCTATTGGGGTTTTCAGGGAGGCGAGAAGGGGTTAGCCTTACATGAAATAAGGGTTTTATAGGGCCAACAGGGAGAATCCACATTAGTATCGCATGAAATGACGATTTACTCTGGTATAGGTAAGATAAGTTTTGCTGCTAAGGTTCGTAAACATATTGGGCCGAAATATTGTGTATCTTTTTAGAAGATCCTTGGAACAGGGATTAACTTAATCGGATTCATGTTAGAAAAGATGTGCATAGTATACTTAAGTTTGAGGTATGTTAAAATTTGGTATTCAAAAGATTTCTAGAATTATGGGGAGTGCACGGTTCGATGGATATTGATTTTAGAGCGTCGTTGGAAAGAAAAGAAATGGGGCTCTCACCGAGTTAGAATGAGAAGGTTACGAGGTTCCGAACCCTTTTGCCAGAGGGAAAAACAACAGAGGGGAGGAGTTGGCCGGATAGGGGTGACGTCGAAGACGGAAAAAAGGAGGGTGGCGCCTTCGGCATAGAGTAATCGGAGAACCGGAGAGGTTGCAAGAAACTAAGCTTTCTAGTCTAGGAGGCGTATTTCGAGTTTGGACAAGATAGAAATATGCCTTTTTGTAAACGAAGATGTAGTCCTTAGAGCTATAAAGATTGATTCTGTTTCTAGTCTAGGAGGCATAGTATTGTAATAGAGTACTATGGGGAGTCCTAGTAGAATACGAGTAGAGTTTAACTCGGACTCATGTATCCTAGGCCTCCTATATGAGGAGGGGGCACCACACAATGTAACCAAGACCAAAACAATGTGATTAAGGCAAAGGGAGGAGTGCCCATAGTCATACCCCGTGGATGTAAGTCTCATGGCTGAACCACATTAAAAACATCGTGTCTCTCGTTGTTTATTCTGCAATGCTCTCGGTATAGATCTACGCTTCCGCATGTTGCCTCGTAGTAGATCGGCATGCTTAGCGCCAGTTTCCACTACAAGTGGTATCAGAGCACGAGGTTAATGGTAGATCTTGAGACGGTGCAGAGGAATCTAGCGGGTACGAGACGGAGGACAGTGGCGCATGCACGAGGCGAGGTGGAGCCTAGAGCGTGTTGTGAAAATTTGCTTCTAAAAAGGCAAAATCTACATGGTTTTTTGTGGAGGGATTCGTCGCAAGGTGGAGCGGAAGAGGAAGCCGTAGCAGCGTGAGGCAACGTGGGGAAACGACACTGTGGCGACGGTCGTGGCACACGAGTTGTACCGGGCGGCCAAGACATGGCAGTCGTCCTGGGCGCGCTGCACGGGCAGGCCGGCCAGCCACTAGCCCAGGCGCAGCAGCAGCTGTAGGCCACAACCACGTCAGGCACCCTGGCAGCCCAAGCGGGGCGCCCCGTGGCAGGCCCAGGTAGGGGCAGGTGGCGGCTGGGCCAAGTCAGGTGCGTGAAGGCCTAGGAGGGGCTGCCGGCCGGCCCAGGCGCACACGACCAGGCACACCTGCAGCTTAGGAGCGCCGGCAGCCTAGGAGGTAGCCGGGGGCAGGCGGCCCAGTGGTCGACGCAGCCTAGGATGGCGTCGGCGGCCCAGGCGGCGAGCAGGCTGGCGGGGGAGGTCTGGGCTGGCCTAGGTGGGGGTGGTGGCGGCCCGGGAGGGCCGCGCGCGACCCAAGAGAGGGCTCGGTCGGCCCAGGCACAGCTCGGGCAGCCTAGACGGGGCTCGGAATGGCCCGGGAGGGCTGCAGCGCAGCCCAGGAGGCGTGGGAGGCAGTTTTTGAGCCTTTTTCAATCAAAATTCGAGAGGGAATCTATTTTTTTTGCTCCGATTCAAAGTGGATTCTGAATTTTGGGAGGAAAGAGACTCGGAGTAGGAGTCCGGTTTGGATTTGAGGGTCCAAGGACAGCTATATGAGCAGGGGCTGGATGAGGCTTCAAGGGAGTTGAAGCCTACGGCCAATATGGAGAACACGTGATCTGGAGGAGAAGAGTACACAATGGTCCAAACGTGAGGTGTGAGACTCGGCATTAATTGTAGACAAATGGATGGAGGAAAAAGCAGCGGGGTTGAAAGAAGTGTGGGCTAACTACCAAAGAGATCTTTGACCAGGGCTACGTAGGCTCAACATAGAAATTGTGGCGAGACGTGCAGCTACAGGTACACGGCAGACAGAGACGGTCTGAAAAGGTTAAAAAGTCGGTACATGTCAAAGATTTGTGGAAGCATAAGGATGTCTTCAATCAAGCTAGGATCACTGTATCCAGGGGCATCTAGAAGTGAGGTTGATGGTGAAGACAGGCTGTTTATTCTGTTGAATAGAAGGAGATCGGAGTGCTACAACTAGGAACATGTGGAGAATGACTATCCAAGGAAAGGATGAGACAACTGTGAATTTGACTCAGTGAGATGACTCAGGATATTAAGTTTCCTTTAGTTTCAAATAGACAACCAATATGAGCGAGGATGTTGGATTCAAGTAACTCTTTTATGTGGCACCTAACAGTGAGTCACTCAATTTCGTACAGGTCTGACAAGAGGCTACCAAGGTGATGACATGGACCATAGTGTTATCGGGATATGGTGACTTTAAGATCAATGTATGATGACATTGAGCAGATAATCCGGGAAGTTAGGCACGTACAAGGGATGCAAAATGAATCTAATTTCACCGGGTCGCTGATTGCGATGAAAGAAAGAAGGAAGTACAGTTGCAGATGGAATCATGGTGGAGTCAGAGAGTAGTAATGGAGTCTCATTGACGATTTAGGTCATTGAGCTGCAAAGGTGATCTTAAGGTACACGGAGATTCGGACAAGACAACTTCAAGATGGTGGAGAACATATTCATCAAGGTGGAGTTTATTGAGATTGTGTCGAATATGTGTATGAGTAGATTACGAGTTGGACTAAACAAGTCATAGTATTGTAATAGGGTACTACGTGGAGTCTTAGTAGGATATGGGTAGAATTCAACTCGGACTCATGTATCCTAAGCCTCTATATAAGGAAGAGGGCACCACACAATGTAACCAAGGCTAAAACAATGTGATTAAGGCAAGGGGAGGAGCGTCCGTAGTCATGCTTCATGGATGTAGGCCTCACGACTGAACTACGTTAAAAACGTCGTATCTCTCGTTATCTATTCTGCAGTGCGCTTGGTATAGATCTACGCTTTCGTGTGTCGCCTTGTAAGAGATCGGCATGCCTAGCGCCGGTTTCACAACAGTGCAAATAGAAGCAAATATCCTTTCAATTCTGTTATTATCACAGTTTGCTTCGGTGGTGAAAATGCAATCTATTATCTCTTACCAATACTCCACAGCAGATTCTTCACAGATATGTGCATTTTATTTCTTAATTTTCATCCCAACTTTGTTAGTATGCCAATCTATAGAAAAATCGTGGACTGAATTGGTCCATATTCTATTCTTAGCATGTTATTGTGTTTCCTACATGAAATAGCGTGCCTTTGTGCTGTGTGACTCTCGCTCTGTCACTCCCTAATTAAACTACTTGGATCACTGCAATTGCTAATTAGTTGATGAATGCCATGAATACGATATGCTCCTACGAGTAATGTCACCTGTAGCTTCATATTGCTGGTGTGCTAATTAGGAGTAGATGTTCGTTTACATTGGCAATTGTCCTAATCCAAAGGATAGTCTAAATCCTTTTGAGTTCATTTGATTATTCGAGTTTTAGGAAATGCATATTGTATATCGCCAGATTTTTGGCCTCACATTTTGCTGGATCCAACATGATGTTAATTTTGCCAGATTCCTCCACTTCTTGCAAGCTTTTGCAATTATTTTAACACAGATCAGCTGTACCATTGCAAACTAGCTTAGTTCCTCAGGTACTCTTCCTATTATTTAGGTGTAATGGTTGATTTAGCCATTCAAAGTTATTTGCTATTGGGTATTTCACAATTTTGAACATTTGGCACCAATGTGTTGATGAGATAACTAATTTCATTAAACACTATTAACCTACAGAACATCTGGCATTTTTTTTTCCAGTTCTCTGTGATGATTATCAAAAAACCAGTTACGAATTTGTTCGGTAATTGCTATGAGTTTAGTGACAGATAAACAATTATAACCGTTGTGGAGACTTTCTTTTTTACATGCATGTATGCTTTTAAATACTGGTCCTTCGATTAGTATTAGATGACTCAACTGTTTTATTTAGACAACTAATTAATGGTAAAATGACGGAGGAACATACCAGCTTCGTGCCTGTGGCGACCCAGGTAATACTTTGCACACTGTGTAGTTGAGGTACAGTGATGCGCATATTTCACTAGATAATTGGAACTAAAGGGTTTAACCTGCTAGCGTTGTTTGCTTACTTTTTTCAGCTCATTCTCATACTTGTACATACAAACATGTCACTTCTCCAAACTAAACTGTGGGCTTGGCTTGGTAACAACTCAAAATGCACTGTTGTCCGGACCTGGTCCTGCTAAGAAAAACCCACGTCATAAGGGGAAACTCTTTTCTATCATATATGCCACCTATCGTAGCCTCGTGCTCTAATCAATTTATGCTAGCTCGAAAGGTATGGCTATATTTTATGTTGTATTCCCTTATGTTAGATCCATTTATCTAATTTTCTGTCTCCAATATTCACTTCTTGGCCCCACCCACGTTCTTATCCATCCTCTCTCTTCCATTTTATCTCTCCCCATTCCATCTGCATAGTTGCTTTCTTATCTCTCTCCATTCCATCTGCACAGTTGTTTTCTCCATTGTCTCTCACCACACAAGCTGCCCACCTCCATGTCACCCTGGCCATCGCCTTCCTCCTCCAACCATGTGCGCTGCAGAGCAGGGGAAAACGGGAGGAGGCTGGTGAGTGGACCTGCTCCTGTCGGTGAAGGCGCGCACACAGAGGGGCAGCGCTGCGAGGCATTAAGAAGGAGACCGTGCTGGTCGTTCTGAGATTCGTTCTACTAGTTGTGGTGGTGTTCGTTCTGCGTGTTGGTGTGCAGACTTGTGTGGATTTGAGGTTGGAAAGGTTGAGTTGGATTTTTTGGGCTGGTCCTGATATTTGCTTAGGGATTGCTGGATTGTGATGACGATTGGATCCACTTCAATCTTTCCAGCGTACCTTTGCCCAGATATAGCATTTTGGTGATGATCTTGAGCTTTAGGAGGTTGTTTAGATATTTGTTTTGACATTTGGAGGTGGCCAAAATTACTTCTGGGCCTGCATTTTTTCCAGTGTTAATCTCTAGTGTTATTGGTTTGATTTATCAAAAGACTCAGAACTGCACCGTGTGGTAGCAGGTCTGCACTCTGCACTCCACGTGATATATTTTTTCTTGATCCAAATGCTGAGCGAAAATTCTTGTTGTTCTTGTTCTTGAATAAAGATGTACAAGTAGTAAAATTTGGGGTGGTGAGACGTGTATCATGTTTTTCTTTTTTTCTTTTAGTAAATAGGTTCATCTCCGTGATGGTTGTTGAAAATTAATTTACAAGTGAAATATGATCCTCAGCTTGTTAATGTACATGTTGGAAATATTTGGATATGGGATTATTGTTCTTAAAAGGTGAGAAATATTTAGATCCTAAATTATTGTCCCTGAAAAATAAACTATGCATACTTTATTTTTTTATGTGATACTCTCTCAAACATATATGAAAATCAACTAACTTTACAAGATTTACCTATGGAGCAACTATAAAATGACTGAAATATCTTTCAAACTTGAGTGAAACTACACGACAAACAAAAACTAGAGTAAAACTCATATGAAACACGACAAAACAGAACCAGAGTGAAACTCATATGAAACACGATGAAATCTGCTACAAAGTATGGTGAGCACAATTGTTCTCTCTTTCAAATTTTGAACAGTTTCAAGTTGGTTTCATCAAGTTTCAAATAAAAAAATTATTTTTCAGATAATATATCCAATATTGATCTCATCTTGAAGATCTCCTCATAACAAACACAACCATTTAAACAGGTCTTAAATCAGACTTTTAATCACTAAAATTTCATTAAGAATTCATGAAACATTTGTCAAACATTACATATGAAAGATATATTAGTGATGAATGTGTATCTAACATTATGTTATGAAACATCTATGATACGATGAAACACGATGATACAGTACGATAAAACACAATGATATGATAACTTGCTTTTGTTTTCTAAATGTATTAAAATAGTCAAATTAGAATGTAACATGCTGAAACACGAGTAAAACCATATGAAAAATTAAAACCATACTGAAATCCATATAAAACATGATGAAACTCTATGAAACAGTACAGAGTACAGTGAAAATCACCAAAAATTCCATAAAAACTCACGAAATATTTGTGAAACATAACAAAATACAGTACAATATTTCATTAATTGTCCTCTCTTTTCCAAATTTTGAACAGTTTCATGTTAGTTTCATCAAGTTTCAAATAAAAAAATTATTTTTCAGATAACAAACACAAACACAACTAGGAGTCAATAATCAGATAAAAAATTATCCAATATTGGTCTCATCTTGAAGATCTCCTCATAACAAACACAACTGTTCAAACGGGACTTAAATTGGACTTCTGGTTGAAAAGATTTTAGTCATTTAAAATGTTGGCATGAAAAATTAAATGTGTGAGTTGTAGTGGAGAGAGAGAATCTACGTAAAGGTAGCAGAACATGAAAAATTAAATGTCTGAGTTGGAGTGGAGAGAGAGAATCTACGAAAAGATAGCAGCATATGCACGTGATGGTTGTATGGAAGAGAGAAAATCTAGATAGTAGTACTAGAATATGCACACCAACTCTCACCTTCATATGTGTCGACGAGTAAACGTCTCTAGCGGTGGTCCGGATGGACCCCCTTGTTGGTTCGGCCTGGGGCGATATAGAGTTTTTCTTATGAGCCGGTGATGGCGTTTCAAGGATGAGGGTGGTTATGATGCTTGATGCCGGAGATACAGGGATTTTTCCAGGTTCAGGCCACCCGGAGGTGTAATACCCTACGTCCTGCTTGTTTTTGTATATACGTGTGTATATGGTAAGTATGATCAGTTACAGAGGTACGCACTGTTCTTCTTCTAGCTCTAGCACGGAGGAAGAATGGTGCTTCTTCGATAAGGAGTGAACTTAGAGAGATCTAACCTAGGAAAAATCAGCCAACCCTTTGCATGGACCAGGCTCTCCCCTTATATACTCGGGGGAATACCACATAGGTCGGCAAAGGAGAACATGAGATATAATTGTGCTGTAGACGACGTGGGCGCTACTGGAAGCGCCCACACCTTCATTTAATGCCCACTTGAGACTTTCGGCCGGGCTGTCGCCTCGCGGTGTGTCGGAGCAGGGGCTCTGACACCTTTGCCTTCGGCGGGCCCCGCGGACGGAGACTTACGGGGTTTCTTCTGACTGGGTTGGTAAGACGTTCTCTCGCGGGCCCCATAGGTCAGCCTCTCATGCCGCACAACTGATCGCGCGGCGGCGTCCCCCATGGGGTAAAAAAGGTTGACAGCGACAGGGCGTGCGGGGCGGCGCGCTTGGTCGGTCAAAGAATCTGTCAGCCCGGGCCCACCCCTCAGAGAGAGAGAGAGAGGGATAGCTCACAGAGCTTATCGCCCGCACCGGTGGGACCCGGCCTGATCGTCATCATGCCCTCACAGGGCTTTGGGTTCCCCGTCGGAATGACAGGCATTAAATGCCTCCGTCAAGGCGGAGGCTTGCTGGAGAAGCTTGGCTCCGGACGACGTGCATGGACGAGGGCCCCACCAGAGGACACGTCATCCCCCGGGCACTCGGTCCCGAGTGACCCCCTTCGTTTAGGAGGGGTGCCAGTTGTCTTCTACGCGCCCCTGAGCAACCCCGAGCGCTCGCGGAGCACCCGCCGGGGGGCCGCGCGGGGCGCCTTGGAGGGGGAGCCCGAGGGAGAGTGCTCGGGGGGCGGACCCCGAACGCTCCCCTGGGCCCCACATCCGCCCAGATGCCGTGCGCTCGGGAGGGGACCCCGAGCGCGCCCTTCGCCTCCTGGGACGCCGAGCGCTTGGGGACGGATCCCGAGTGCTCGCTCAGCGCCTGGGCCGTGGAATCCCGGAGGCCCACGATTCCTTCTGGTTCCGCCGCGGGCTCCGTACGACGATCCGGGTGGGGCCCAAGGCCCCGGCGACCGGAGCGCCACGCGTCACCCTCTGCGGTATCTGGTTGGCCTCCGCCGGCGGTTAGGGGTACCCTGGGCCCCATTCCGCCGACAGTAGCCCCCGGCCTTATCTCCCAGCAACGGCCCGAAGGGCCGCGACTGGGGATAAGGCCTTTCCTTCTTGGGCCAAGCAAGAGATGCCGGCCCATACTGATGCGTCCTGCGGAGGGGCGCTTTTATCGTGCCGCGCGCGGAGCGGGAGCGACGCCCAATCCGCACGCGCCACCTGGCCGCGGCGCTTCGGGTTACGCCCGCGCGGGAAAAGCGCGCTGCCCGGACGGTTGCGTGCCCCGGATTTCGCGCGACTGCAACTTCACTGCCAACGGCAGTAACCTGACAGTCCATCATTGTTTTTGGAAACCGTTTTGCGGTTGATCTTCTGCGGTTTTCTTTTCTGAAAAGAAACCACTTCTCACTTTTGAACTTTTCGCCTCCTTGCGCAAACGCTCTGTCTCCCAAAGTACTTGCGCTTTCTTCGTCTTCTTCCTCCCGCCGCCGCCATTTTCGCCTCCTGAAAGCCTTCTCCGCCACCAACTCGCCACCAAAATGACCCGCCGCAAGACCCGGCAGAGCGGCTCCCCGACCCCGAGCTCGCCTAGCGTGCTCCAGAAGTCCCGCCTCCTCAACGAGGAGGCGATGGACAAGGTCCGGGGCATCGTGGTGCCGGAGGGCCGCCCGAACCCGACGGTGGTGCGAGCGGCGACGTACCCGCCGAACCCGCGGGCGAACGAAGCGGTGATCTTCACGAGCTTCCTGGCGGCGGGACTTCTGCCGCCATTCTCGGCGTTCTTCATGGAGGTCCTCAAGGATTATGGGGTCCACCTTCTCCATCTCACCCCCAACTCCGTGGTGGTGCTGGCGATCTTCGCCCACCTCTGCGAGATGTTCGTCGGGGTGATGCCGTCGGTGGCGCTCCTTCGGCATTACTTCGTCCTCCGATCGGTCGGGAGGACGCGGGGCTCCGGCCGAGCGGAGGTCACCGGCAGCGCCAACTTCCAGCTCCGGGGAGGGAAGGAGGCCGATCTTTACATTCCGCAGAAGCTGCGGAATAAATGGGACGACTGGCGCCAGCAGTGGTGCTATGTCAACACTGACCCGGCGACGGAACTGCTGATCCCGGAGGCGCCGGCGGAGCACACGAAGGCCTGGGAGCACATGGACCCGAACGACGAGGAGCTGTTTCTGGCGGTGGCGCGCATCACCCAACTTCAGGAGCTGGGGCTGACGGCCACCATGGTCGTCGGTGATTTCCTCCGACGCCGGCTGGCGCCGCTACGGGAGCGCGCGCGACCGGCGTGGATGTACACCGGCGATGATGACTTCTGCCGGACGGAGGTCGGCGCTGGCAAGAACCTGACCCCTGGCGTGGTGGCGATGCTGCTGAAGGTGCTGCTCGGGGAGCAAGATCCTTTGAAGGCCGAGCTCGCCCGGCCGGACCTGCCACTCTGCGTGCACGCGGACCGGCAGAGTATCCTGGACATGATGCCGGTGTGCGATGCGCATGGCTTCGTGTCCGCGCCGAGAGCTGGCCCGCGCGCGCCGGCTGGGGGGATTCGAATCCTCTCAGATGAAGACGAGGCGCAGGCGCGGGCGGCCAGAGCCGCGAGCGCCCCGGCGGCAGATGTTGCTGCCGGCCCCGCCGATCCGAAGGGCAAGGGGCTAGCCCCGCCACCTCCGTCTCCACCAACGCAGGCGCCGGCGGCGAAGAAGAAGAAAACGCCGAAGCCGGCCGCGGTGGGAGACGCTGGGCAGGGAAGCTCTGCCCACGCCGGCCTCAAGTTCGGGCGGTGGCCTTCTGCGCCGCCTCCGCCGCCCCCTCCGCCCGCGGACCCTCAGGCGCCAGGGAATGGAGGCGGCGGCTCGGGGCGAGGAGCCACTGGGACCCGCGCCGACTGGAAGCTCGCCGGCGGCCGGCGCGGACGCCGCCACCGGTCAGAAGAGGAAAAAACCCGCCGGGATCCTCCGACCCGGACTCGGTTGTCCCGAAGGGCAAGTGGCGGTAAGAACAAACCTCACCTTTGCCTTATTTTGCTTGAGCATTGTGCTCGGGAATTGACCCCGAGCCTGGCTTTGTTGGCTTTTCAGGGCGAAGAAGACCAAAGTGTCCCCGAGCCCTTTTTCGGTCCCGAGCGCTCCGGTTGCACCGAGCGCTGGTGGGGACGTGAGAGCGGGCGAGGCCCCGAGCACGCAGGCGGCCGCGAGCGAAACCTCGGCCTTGAGCGGGACCTCTGTCCCGAGCGGTTTCGCGGCGCCGAACCCGAGCGCACCGCCGGCCCCGAGCGCGACTCCGACCCCGAGCGAGGAGCCGGCCCCGAGAGCCGAGGCGGTCCCGCGGGAAGAAGCTGCCCCGAGCGCGGAAACGGCCGCGCAGGGGCCGCCGGAAGCTGCGCGGGCCGACGCAGAGGCGCCGGGCGCCGATCCGGAGGAAGAGCAGGGGCCAAGTGCCGCCGGGCCCGAGGGACAGGCGGCGGCACTTGGGCAGGAGCCGAGCGTCGCCGGACCGGAGGAGCAGGCGGCGCAGCCCGAGCAGGAGCTGGGCGCCGCCGGAACTGAGGAGCGGGCGGCGGAGCCCGAGCAGGAGACGGCTCCCGCGGAGGGAGCCGAGAGCTTTCGGCCCGAGAAGGGGGCCGGCGGCTCTATTGTGGTGGAGTGCCCCGAGTCTCAGGAGGAGGTGCTCGGGTGCTCCACCTTGACTTTGCTGCCGCGGGTGCAGCGCGCTGCGCGGCGCGACGAAGGATCCCGGGCGGCCCCCCCCGACGCGTTCGACGCCGCGCGCGCGGCCATCGACAAGCTTCAGGAGGACTTCGCCGCCAAGGAGGCGGCTTTGGCGGACAAGGAGGCCTCGCTGGAGGATCGGGAGGCCTTGCTTGCGGAGGCGGCGGAGTCCTTCTTGGCTCGCTCCCGCATCGCCAAGCGGGAGTACGAGGAGGGCATGGCCGAGGTTGATCGCCTGCGGGAGGCCATGCACGAGCTGAAGAGGGAGCTCATCGATAAGGAAAACCTCCTTAACGAGCGAACCTCCCGCCTCATCCGGATCGAAGCCAAGGTAACCTCGCGCGAGCAGGGCCTGAAGCAGCGGGAGAAGGACGTCGCTGACGCGGAGGCGCGGCTGGAGAAGCGCATCGCCGACGCGGACCGACGCGACGAACAACTCACCCTTCGCGAAGGTAACATCGAAGACCGGCTGGCTTCGCGCGAGGAGAGCTTGAAAACGCGGACCGCCGACGTTCAGCAACGCGAGGAGCAGCTCGCCCTTCGCGAAAAGGAGACTGAAACGAAGGAGGCGGTGCTTGCCAAGCGCGAAGGGGACCTGGAGGAGGCGACCGACAAGCTGGACGCCGAAGTCCAGGGCCGCGTCGATGCTGCCCGTGAAGAGCTTGCCAAGGAGATGGCGGATCTCCGCACCCGCGTCCGAGATCTCGAGGGGCGGCTTGAGGACTCGCGCACTTCCGAGCGCACCCTCCAAACCAAGATCCAGGAGGTGGAGGAGGCGAGGAAGCGCGAGAGCTCGGAGGCCGCCGCCGCATGGCAGAAAGTGGAGGAGGCCCGCCTCGGGCTGCTTGGCGAACGCGCGGAGCATACGCGCCTGATGAGGGACATCTTCTCTCAGGCTCGGAGGGCCGTTCGAAGCGCCGGGCTCGGGGACGTCAACTTGCCGGAAGGGCTCAAAGCCGACACCCCCGGGGGCGTCGCCTTGGGCTTCCAACAGGTCGCGGAGCGGCTTGCTGGACTTGGGGACGCCATGACCCGCCGGCTTGAAGAAGAAGGCCAGGAGGTGGCGCTCGCGGTGGCGGAGCACACCTTGGCGTGCTACTGCAGCCGCGACCCGAGCTTCTCCTTGGAGCCCGCCGCGCAGGGGAACGACGAGGTCGCCGACGACGAAACTCGGAAGGAGATTCGAAAGGTGGCCGACCAGATCGCCCAGCGCTTCGTCCGCGAGGTGGATGCCGGTGACGACGACGGCGACCGCTCGGGGTAGCTCCTTCTTTGTTTTATATTTTGCCGTCCTTAGTCCGGGGGATAGAAGCCCCTTTGTAAGAACTTGTGCTTTACTGGTGCAAAGAACTGCTGGCCGGCAGGCCTTTTGCTCCTTGCTTTCCTTTTATTGTATTTGTACTGGACTTGGCTCCAGCAGCGTTTTGCTTTTGTCTTTGCGGGTTCTTCGCCCAGACTTGGCTCCGAACACCTCGCTTTAGTTGTGATTTCGGGCGTGGACTTGGCCTCCGACGCCTTACTTTCACAACTTTTTTCCGTTCGAAAATAGTTCCGAACGGCTTCCACCTTCGTCTTTGGTGGCGCATCTGGCTCTTGCTCGCGGACAGCCGAGGACGGCGCTCGGGACGGACCCGAGGCCCCCAGCCCCCGAGAGCTAGACGTGCCACTACTTGGAAGGACTCCTGCCCGAGCTCGGGATCAGCCCCCGAGCGCTCCTCTTTGGCGTGAGGCCCCCGGCCCCCGAGCGCTTGGAGGGCTGAGACTAAGGCTCGGGATGACGGGCCCTCGGGGCCGCAGGGGTCCAGGGGACGAGCTCCAACTTCGGACTTTTCCTGCAGAATTTGCCCAAGTTTTTGCGCTTGGGACAATTATTGCAACAATTAACTGTTGATATGTATTGCGTTAACCATTGTATCTACATGATTTTTCCTAACTTGGAGAACTTTCATTTTAACTCGGCAATGCTTCCTTATGTTTCTGGAAACGCTACTGGAAGACACCGCCGGGCGCGTGTGAGAGCGCGTAGGGTACTTGGGCGGCTTATTTACCAGGCTGATGTCCAGGGTTAAGAAACCAGGCAGGACACCAGGGCTTTAAGCGGACAACCCGAAGCACTCCCCGTGACTTTCATCGCTGCCTTCAGGTATAAACCCATCGCGAGCACAGAAAGCAGTTGGGAAAAATTGGCGAGGAAAAACTAGTCGTTCATATATAGTGCTCGGGAGCTTTGAAATCATAGAAATGCGATTTAGAAACTTAGCTTAGAGATCGGGCCTCAGGGTGACTTGGCGCCCTGTGACTTGGTATTGATCTGGCGGGCGGTGCCCGGGAACTTCATCATGGTGAACCTGCTCACTTTGCGAATGATTATATGGTTTTCTTAGCAAAAAGGGGGTTTTTCCACAGGTCCCGAAGGGGGTTCGCCTGTTAACGCGGCCCTCGGGTTTTCGGGTCGACCGACCTGTCCCGAGCGCGAGGAGTGAAGCTATCCGGCTGACATGAGGTTGGGTGGCGCTCGGGTCTTGCTGACCAGCGGAGCACGGTGGCCAGGGGCTTATTTGCCCTGACTCGGACGTGCTCGGGGTACAGCTAATTGCCCGAACGTCTTACGGCCCGACAACAAGTATTTGGGTAAGCTTGACTGCTCGGGCTCGGAGCGGTGGGACCTACTCGCACCGAGAGATGGGGGCTCGGGAGCCCCGCACCGCGCGGAAAGCCACGCTTTTGCTAACTATGGAGGAAGCGTTGATATTGATACTGAACTAAGGAATATAAACTTCGCACGGGGGATTCATATCAAGGAAAAGCATCTTTATAGACCACAATGCTATGTAAATAGCTGGGAATACAAGGGAGCCCCCGAGCGAGGGCGCGAGCGCGCGGGATACTTGGGTGACCTTTGGCCGGACCGGCGCTCGGGGTTCGGGAACCAGACCGAGCGACCGGGGCTTGGGGTGACGAACCCGATACTTCCCATGACTCGCTTTCGGCACTCGGGGAGCCGGCCCTAAAAGCAAAAACTTACCCGGGCTATTCACGGGAAAAACTTGCGCAGGTGCTCGATGTTCCAGGAGTTGGTCAGCTCCATTCCGTCTTCGGCGGCGAGCCTCACCGAGCCTGGCCGAGTGACTCGAGTCACTCGGTATGGACCTTCCCACATAGGGGAGAGCTTGTTCTTGCCTTCCCGCGTCTGCGCCCGACGAAGGACCAAGTCCCCGACTTCGAGAGACCTTGGCTTGACACGACGCTCATGGTAGCGGCGAAGGCTTTGTTGGTATCTGGCCGCGCGAAGGGCCGCTCGGCATCTATGCTCTTCGAGGAAATTGATGTCTTCGAGTCTGCGCCGGTCTTGATCTTCCTCTGAGTATGCCGCGACCCGAGGGGAGCGGAAGGCGAGCTCGGAAGGAAGCATCGCTTCTGCCCGTAAACGAGGAAGAAGGGGGTTTCACCGGTCGCCCCGACTGGGGGACGTCCGGATGGACCAAAGGACGGCGGGGAGCTCTTCTATCCAGCCAGCGCCGCATTTCTTGAGTCTGTCGAAAGATCTTGTCTTGAGCCCCCGAAGGACTTGGGCGTTCGCACGCTCAACCTGCCCGTTGGCTCGGGGGTGTGCGACAGAGGCGAAGCAAATCTCTGTTCCGAGGGCTTGGCAGTACTCGAGGAAAGCGTCGCTCGTGAACTGCGTGCCGTTGTCGGTGATGATGCGGCTGGGCACCCCGAACCGGCTCATGATGCCTCGGATGAACTTGATCGCCGATTGTTTGTTGATCTTGACGACTGCCTCGGCCTCCGTCCATTTGGTGAATTTGTCGATGGCGACGTAGAGGTACTCGTAGCCCCCGACTGCTCGGGGGAACGGCCCCAATATATCCAGCCCCCAGACCGCGAAAGGCCATGAGAGGGGGATGGTCTGGAGTGCCTGAGCAGGCTGATGTATTTGCTTGGCGTGGAATTGGCAGGCTTCGCAGCGTCGAACCAGCTCAAAGGCGTCCTCGAGGGCTGTCGGCCAGTAAAATCCTTGCCGAAAGGCTTTACCGACCATCGTGCGAGACGATGCATGGCTACCGCACTCGCCCTCGTGGATGTCCACGAGTATATCGTGGCCTTCCTCCCAAGAAATGCACTTCATAAGAATGCCATTGGTGCCGCGCCGATAGAGGTCCCCATCTACGAGCGCGTACCTTGTTGATTGCCGCGCAATTCTTTCTGCAACGGCTTCGTCTTCGGGAAGGATATTTTCTTTCAGGTATGCCCGGATCTCGGAGATCCAAGGGACGACCTGAGGACAGATGGTGAGCACGAGGTGCTCACCCGGCGGTGGCCTGACGGGAGGATTTCCCACTGAAGGTGCCGCCTGGGTAGACTCGCCTGGGCGCGAGGTTCCCCCTTCGTCTTGGTCGGCGGCCTCGACGGACGGCCGAGAGAGCCTTTCTTCAAAGGTCCCAGCCGGGACCGGCTCCCGAGAGGAGGCCAGTCGCGATAGAATGTCGGCGGCGTCGTTGAAGCGGCGAGGGATGTGCTGGAGCTCCAGGCCATCGAAACGCCGTTCCAACCTCCTGACTTCGCTCAGGTACGCTGCCATTTGGGGGTCCGAACACTGGTATTCTTTTGACACTTGATGGACGACTAACTGGGAGTCGCCTTTGACGAGCAGACGGCGGATCCCGAGGGATGCGGCGGCGCGCAGCCCTGCAAGGAGGCCTTCGTACTCGGCCATATTGTTGGTGGCGCGAAAGAGTAACTGCACGACGTACTGGAGGGGTCTCACCGGTCGGAGCGGTGAGAACTACTCCAGCCCCCGCGCCCTTGAGCGTGAGGGAACCGTCGAAGTGCAGCGTCCAGTGCTCGGTTCCTCCCCGACCCGGGTCGGAGGGAAGTTGCTCGCATTCGTCTTCTGGCACCGGCGTCCACTCGGCGACAAAGTCGGCCAGAGCTCGGCTCTTGATTGCATGGTTGCTGACGAAGCGGAGGTTGAACTCCCCGAGCTCGATGGCCCACTCGACGACTCGTCCAGTGGCCTCCCGGTTGCGGAGGATCCGCTCGAGGGGGAAGGCCGTAACCACCCGGACCTCGTGCGCTTGGAAATAATGCCGAAGCTTCCTCGACGCGACAAGCACCGCGTAGAGGAGCTTCTGTGCTTGAGGGTAGCGTGTCTTGGCGTCCCGCAATACTTCACTGATGAAGTACACGGGATGCTGCTGTATGCGCACCCGAGTAGAAGACTCCCCGGGGCCAGCACCCGAGCGACTAGCTTCGCTCCCGAGCAAGGCGGGTTGCTCGGGGTCGCTCGGGGCTCGGGGCCCTAAGGTACCCTCAGGGGCAGAACCGCTCGGGGGCTCGGACCCGAGCGTTCCCTTCAAGTCCCCGAGGGCCTCGCTCGGGAGCTTGGACCCGAGCGCCTCTACTTGGCCGGGGGACGCCGGGAGCTCGGACCCGACCCCCCGCTCGACCACGAGGACTGCACTCACCACCCGGGGCGTCACCGAGAGGTAAAGGAGCAAAGGCTCCTCGGGTTTCGGTGCGACCAAGACCGGAGGTGAGGTGAGATATTTCTTGAGGCCCTCGAGGGCCCGCTCGGCGTCGGGGGTCCACTCGAAGTGGCCCGACTTCTTGAGAAGCTTGAACAGAGGGAGGCCCCGCTCCCCGAGCTTGGAGATGAAGCGCCCCAAGGCGGCCATGCAGCCCGTTAGGCGCTGCACGTCCTTGAGACGAGCCGGCGGGCGCATCTGGTCGATGGCCCGGATCTTCTCGGGGTTGGCTTCTATGCCTCTGCTTGAGACTAAGAAGCCGAGAAGCTTGCCGGATGGGACCCGAAGATGCACTTCTCGGGGTTCAGCTTCATACGAGTACTGCGGAGGCTATTGAAAGTCTCGGCGAGATCCTCGATGAGCGTCTCCTCGCGTCTTGACTTGACGACGAGGTCGTCGATGTAGGCCTCCACATTGCGACCCAGCTGCGACTGCAAAGTCATACGCATGGCCCGTTGATAGGTCGGGCCAGCGTTTTTTAACCCGAAAGGCATGCGGACATAGCAAAAGGTCCCCGCAGGGGTTGTAAATGAAGTTTTCTCTTCATCCTCTACCGCCATACTAATCTGATGATAACCAGAGTAGGCATCTAAAAAACAGAGAAGATCGCACCCCGCGGTGGAATCTACTATCTGATCGATGCGAGGTAAAGGAAAAGGGTCTTTAGGACAAGCCTTATTGAGGTCGGTGTAGTCCACGCACATCCTCAGCTTGCCGTTCGGCTTGGGCACGACGACGGGGTTGGCGAGCCACTCGGGGTGCAGGACTTCCCGGATGAAGCCGGCCCCGAGGAGCCTGTCGACCTCCTCTCGGACGAACTCCTGCCGTTCTGGTGCTTGGCGGCGCACCTTCTGCCGGATGGGCCGAGCGTCGGGACGCACGGCAAGACGGTGCTCAGTCACTTCCCTAGGGACCCCGGGCATATCGGACGGTTGCCACGCAAACACGTCAGCGTTTGCCCGGAGGAAAGTGACGAGCGCGCCTTCCTATTTGGCGGCCAGCTGGCCGCCGATCTTGACGGTCTTGGACGCGTCTTCTCCCAGGGCCACTTCCTTGACAGGGACAGAATCATCGGGGACAACTCTGACCTTGCTCGGGGGCGGACCCGAGGGCTTGGGTAGCTCGGGGATGTCACCGGCGGCAGCGACTTTGGAGAAAAAGCTGCTCGGCGCAGGCGACGGAGCCCCGGACATCAGCCGGCACCGTGATGGCGCCGCTGGAGCCCGGCATCTTGACTGTCAAGTAAGCATAATGGCATGCCATCATGAACTTGGCGAGCGCGGGGCGCCCCAAGATGCCGTTGTAGGGTAGCTCGAACTCGGAGACATCGAAGATGATGCGCTCGGTTCGGAAATTGTCCTTGGTGCCAAAGGTGACCATCAAGGGCACCTGGCCCAAGGGCGTGGTGTAGCCAGGGGAGACGCCGAAGAAGGGAAGCGTCGGCTGCAGCTCCGCCCGGGGAACCTGCATTTTATTGAACACCTCGGGGGACAGGAGATTGAGCCCCGCGCCCCCGTCGATGAGCATGCGGGTTACCTTGATATTGCAGATGGTGGGGCTGACCACGAGCGGGAAGCGGCCCACGCCCGAGATGCTCTCAGGGTGGTCCGCACGGTCGAAGGTGAGCGGGATCTCCGACCACTTGAGGGGTCGCGAAGCGCTGGCGCTCGGGGTTGCCGAGCACACCTCGCGCGCCAATAGCTTGAACTGGCGGCGCGAGGTGGGCGTGAAGGCGCCCCCGTTGATGCACGCGACGGCCTCGGGCTCCTGGAAGCCGAGATCGTCACCTCCTCCGCTGGGCTCTTCGCTGGCGTCGCGCTGGCGCTCCTCCCTCTGCTTCTTGTTCCTCTCGGCGAGGAACTTCACCGACCTGCACTCGGAAAGGTCGTGCCGCTCGGTCTCGTGGATGGGACACCACAGACCCGAACTCGGCTGAGGAGCTCGGGGTGGCTTCTTGCCGCCGCTGGGCCCGCCGCGCGAGGGCTTACGAGGCTTAGCCTCCGCCGCCGCGACGGGCTCGGACTTACGCTTCTTGCCCTTCTTATCCCGCTTCCCGGAGGAGCGAGAAGGGCCGGCGCCCTCGACCGCCGATTGGTCGGGGCGCGGGTCATGCCAAGCACGGGCTTCCGCCGCCTTAGCGCACTTGTCCGCGATAGCGAACAAGTCCGCGGTGGACTGGACGTCCCGGGTGCCCAGCTTCTCCAGCATCTTTTCGTCGCGGACTCCTTGTCGGAAAGCGACGATAACTGCTTGGTGAGATATCTTGGGGATGGTGTTGCGCACCTGGCTGAAACGCTGAATGAAGTGCCGCAACGTTTCCCCTTTTCGCTGCCGGAGAGCGTGGAGATCGCTCTCCGTGCCAGGACGCTCGAAAGTGCCCTGGAAGTTCGCCACGAACTGGTGGCAAAGGTCCTCCCAGGATGAAATGGATCCTGAGGGGAGGTTCATGAGCCAGGACCGGGCCGAACCCTTGAGGGCCATCGGAAACCAGTTGGCCATGACCTTCTCGTCGCCTCCAGCGGCCTCCACCGCGGTGGGGTAGATCTGGAGGAACTCCTCAGGGTGGAAAGACCCATCGTACTTCTGCGGCAACTCTGGGCGAAATTTATTTGGCCAGGTGACGCGTCGAAGTTCGGGCGTGAAGGCCTGGCAACCCGCCCCATAACGGGGGTTGCCGGTCTCCTTGCCTTGCCGGGCGGTGTGATGCGCCCGGGAGCGCGCGCGGCCGGCGACAGGGCCGGAGGAGGAATGGACCTCGTCCGCCCTGTCGCGCTCGCGCTGGCGCTCGATGACGGTGCGTGCGTCCTCCGCTTCGCGCCTACCGAGGCGGTGGCGAAGATCTTGAGGGTTCCCCCGTGCTGGAGAGGCGACCGAGGGTGGAGATCCGTCGCGCCAACCGCCGGCAGGCGCGCGCGGCGGACGCGCTGGCACCGGCGGCGAAGTCGCTGAGGGGACGGTGCGGGCACCGGTGCGCCCGGAAGAAGCGTGGGCGCTCCTGGCCGCCGCTTCGCGTCGGGCGGTGTCGACCAGGTTAGCGAGGTCCTGGAGCCACGGGCCCACGGGGGGACGCCGCTGGCACCGGGACGGGAGGGTGCCGGAGGAGGTATTGCGCCGCCTGCAGCGTGTTTCCTTCCCCGGTATCCGCGAAGTCCAGCCGACGGCGAGGCGGAGGCGGCCGAGAAGGCCCGGCAACATCTCCAGAGGCCCGCGCGCGTGGGCGGAACTCAAAGCGGGCAGCAGCCGATGATGCCCCGCCGGTGTCGTTGAGCAGATCGTCGAGGCCGGCGGGGTCCGACTCGTCCGATGCTTCGTTTCCGCCCAAGCTCACCTCATTTTGAGGCAGATCATCTTGGGGCAGATCGGGATTCGCCATGGGAGCAGGCTCGAAAAAACTCTAGACGCCCCCTACCTGGCGCGCCAGCTGTCGACGAGTAAACGTCTCTAGCGGTGGTCCGGATGGACCCCCTTGTTGGTTCGGCCTGGGGCGATATAGAGTTTTTCTTATGAGCCGGTGATGGCGTTTCAAGGATGAGGGTGGTTATGATGCTTGATGCCGGAGATACAGGGATTTTTCCAGGTTCAGGCCACCCGGAGGTGTAATACCCTACGTCCTGCTTGTTTTTGTATATACGTGTGTATATGGTAAGTATGATCAGTTACAGAGGTACGCACTGTTCTTCTTCTAGCTCTAGCACGGAGGAAGAATGGTGCTTCTTCGATAAGGAGTGAACTTAGAGAGATCTAACCTAGGAAAAAATCAGCCAACCCTTTGCATGGACCAGGCTCTCCCCTTATATACTCGGGGGAATACCACATAGGTCGGCAAAGGAGAACATGAGATATAATTGTGCTGTAGACGACGTGGGCGCTACTGGAAGCGCCCACACCTTCATTTAATGCCCACTTGAGACTTTCGGCCGGGCTGTCGCCTCGCGGTGTGTCGGAGCAGGGGCTCTGACACCTTTGCCTTCGGCGGGCCCCGCGGACGGAGACTTACGGGGTTTCTTCTGACTGGGTTGGTAAGACGTTCTCTCGCGGGCCCCATAGGTCAGCCTCTCATGCCGCACAACTGATCGCGCGGCGGCGTCCCCCATGGGGTAAAAAAGGTTGACAGCGACAGGGCGTGCGGGGCGGCGCGCTTGGTCGGTCAAAGAATCTGTCAGCCCGGGCCCACCCCTCAGAGAGAGAGAGAGAGGGATAGCTCACAGAGCTTATCGCCCGCACCGGTGGGACCCGGCCTGATCGTCATCATGCCCTCACAGGGCTTTGGGTTCCCCGTCGGAATGACAGGCATTAAATGCCTCCGTCAAGGCGGAGGCTTGCTGGAGAAGCTTGGCTCCGGACGACGTGCATGGACGAGGGCCCCACCAGAGGACACGTCATCCCCCGGGCACTCGGTCCCGAGTGACCCCCTTCGTTTAGGAGGGGTGCCAGTTGTCTTCTACGCGCCCCTGAGCAACCCCGAGCGCTCGCGGAGCACCCGCCGGGGGGCCGCGCGGGGCGCCTTGGAGGGGGAGCCCGAGGGAGAGTGCTCGGGGGGCGGACCCCGAACGCTCCCCTGGGCCCCACATCCGCCCAGATGCCGTGCGCTCGGGAGGGGACCCCGAGCGCGCCCTTCGCCTCCTGGGACGCCGAGCGCTTGGGGACGGATCCCGAGTGCTCGCTCAGCGCCTGGGCCGTGGAATCCCGGAGGCCCACGATTCCTTCTGGTTCCGCCGCGGGCTCCGTACGACGATCCGGGTGGGGCCCAAGGCCCCGGCGACCGGAGCGCCACGCGTCACCCTCTGCGGTATCTGGTTGGCCTCCGCCGGCGGTTAGGGGTACCCTGGGCCCCATTCCGCCGACAATATGGGTCTCTCAAACATATGACCACTAATCATTGTCTACAAGTAAGATTGTGTACAAAGTCTAATTTTTTATAGATATTGGATAGTGTACAGTAGAGTATACGTTGAGAGGAAATACTATTAGAATATTGCAACTTCGGGAGGAAATACATTGTGTATCCATAAAAAAAGGATGATGGATATGTGCACGACATGTGTCGTGCATGATAAAAAAATCCACGATCACCTCCTAAGAAACATGAAATAATGGTAGAGAAGCAATGCTCAATACGTTTATGAAACATATTTGTTCTGGACATTGGGTAGAGAAGTAATGGCAGAGAAGCAATGCTCATGTCCTTCACGGGCACGTTTGTAATTTTCTTATTTATTATTTTCTCTTTCTTTTTTATGTGGGTTTACTTTCAACAAAAAAATAGTAATTGGTAAAAGCAAGTCAGCTCATGTATTAATTATATTATATTGTTTTATAGTTGAACATATTCTTCATATGCTTACAAATTCATCAAACGAAGTATTAGATAATTTATGTCCCGCTTACGTGTCAGAAGGCGATAAAGTCGAATATTTTCATGGAGGAAGATGTTTAACTCGGTGGGCAATCACGTGTGACGACACGATGGGAGGTGAGGGTGGTATTATTTTGATCTTTCCCTACCCGTCCTTTGTTTATGTTAAGGTTAGTCGGGATGTTCAACGCCCTCCTCGCTTCAAGGGGATACTAATTGATATTTTTGCAAAACTGAGCCAAATGATGCTTATTTAACGCTTCTCCCTCTGTACGTTTTAGGTGCAATGAAACATTTATCAATATGTGGAAGTATATAAGATTAACTACATGATTCGCGAAGAGTTAAAGACTGAGTAGCCCATGAAAATTATGTAATTTTATTTGTTTTTGAAAATATTTCCACAATATGTTTTTGAAAGAACGTATAACTAGCTTGAAAATACTTCCATAATATGTCTCGACTCAAGTAAATTCCGAGTGTTCAACCGTTCTTTTTCTCATTTGTCCGTTCCAAAACCCAGATTTGTGCTAGAAGAAAACTCAAACAAACGAAGAGAACAAATCGAAGTCCCCGATCCCCGCCTCCCCCGAAACCCGAAACCCCAAATTCCTGCTCGACCTCGATCCCATCGAATCCAACCAACGCGGGGCACCCAACACACCAGCGGCGATGATCCAGCTGCTGTTCGTGGTGCTCGCGGCGGAGGCGGCCGTGGCGGCGGTGCTGCTCTTCAAGACGCCGTTGCGGAAGCTCGCCGTGCTGGGCCTCGACCGCCTCAAGCGCGGCCGCCGCGCGCCCGTCGCCGTCAAGACCGTCGCCGGGGTCGTCCTCACCCTCCTCGCCTCCACGCTCTACAGCATGGCCGAGATCAGCGGCCGAGCCGGGGACCCCGAGTCCGGTGGCGGCGGCACCCTCTCGCCCACCGACCAGGTCCTCTTCTCGCGCCACCTCCTCGAGGCGTCCCTCATGGGTAGGTATTGGTAACGCACACCCCCCACTAGATCACCTCCGTAACAGCTCGTCAAACCAATTCCTTTTCTTTTTTTTGTTCTGTTATCATTTTTAATCTGAACTTTCTCTGTGGATGCTGCATTCGTGCCTGCTCTGTTGTATAAAACGGTAGAAAGATTTGATGATGGAGAAATCCGTCGCTTACAGATATTTGTTCAAATCACAACGTGCTTAATGTAGCTGAAAATGGTAGAAACAAGATATGAGGGGTTAGACTCTAGGGTAGTGTTTGTATGGGCACTGGGACAGGGATAGGAATATGGTGGTTTTTGGATTAGGGTATGAGATTTTAACCCCAATCTTTGTTTGGTATGTTTTCGGTTTGGGATATAAATTCTATATAACCAAAGGTATGAAAGCATAACATAATGTGAGAACTTAAAAAACATTCTTTATTCGTGTGAACAAATGGAAAATTCTTGTGTCTACCTAGAGATTTCGTTTTTGTTCTAAAGAAGCCTCAGAACTCAGAAGTTCAAGCAATCAAATTAGTTACCTGTAGGAAACTCATTCTTACCCTCTGAGTTAACTAGCTTTAAATTTAGAACTAGGCACCTATATGCAAGTATACAACTCAATTTCACCATCTGAGCTATTTCCCATTTGGCCTTGTGATTATTTATCTACATAAAATGTACTTATTGACCCATGATTGTTTTGCTGAATCGTGAATCCACACTGGAAGATATTTCAGAACATCATATCTAAGGTTAAGTTATGAATTATGCAACTATTTATTCAGTGAAGTTGTTTGCTTGAAAAAATTAATATATTTCCTCCATCCAGTAAATTCAGGCCAAGATCAGCAGTTCAGGAATTATTGACTTACCATGGCCTGGATTTGTACAGAAGTTTTGGCCTGACAAACTGCTCTTTTTCAGTTTATATTGGTGTTCAAATGCTTAATTTTCATTTATCCTGCCTGTTAAATGTATGTAGGGATTCAATTTGATGTTTGGTTTACTCATGAAGTTCTAGTAGTTCAGGTTTTTATCATGTTCTAGTGTATGCTTATTACGCTATGGTCAGATATTTGTTTTTTTTTAAATTGAACAACATCGGTGCTCTATCAAGGGACAACAAGAAAGATGAGCCTAGAAAAAAAAATTACTCCTGTTATGCTTATATAATTCAAAATATTTGGCTTGAGTAGAAACCAAGCTGTATGCAGTTCAACTTCATCTAGTATATCTGCGATTTGTTTATCTAATATATAGTTTATATGCAATATATTAGTGGGTGCATTTTTATTCTACAGGTCGAAATTTTTCACAAAACAAGCAGAATATTAATTGTGCTAGTCTATTTGATGGATCACTATTTTGACCATTTGTGTTGCTTATTTTGAAACTTTTTACATTGACTCTTTTAGTGAAATTTCTAGTATGTATGTAACTCCCTTGGATTTATTAGTCCTAGAGCTCAATTTGTATGATCAGTTCATCACGTACTCTACTTTCCTATTGATTGTCTTTCCATGTATATTTCTTGAGACAGCTGGAAAAAATGGTGTCTATCTTCTTTTTTTTTCTTTGTTGATCTCTACTAATTATGTAGCATGCTACACCAACAGATAAGTTTGTTTAGCTTATTTCTCACTTCCTACACTCCTGTTATCTCCATTTTCATGTTTGGAACTGTTTCATCAGTGCAACTACTAATTTATCTCATGTGGGAATTGACGACTATAGAGAATATAATGTATCTGTTAACTCTCTGAGAAATATTCCACTTTGTGTCTCGGCACTGTATGCATGCTCTCTGTTCTCCTATAGCCCGATGTGAAAGTTCTGAGTGATATAGTACTTCTCTTTCAGGGTATTCCTTGTTTCTCGCACTAGTTATTGACCGGCTCCACCAGTACATCAGAGAACTGCGTGGGCTAAAGAAGAACGTAGAGGCTGTATCTAAGCAGAACAAAATGTTAGAGGAAGCAAAACATGGAAGATCTGAGGAGACAATGAAGTACCAGGAAGAGATCACCACTCTGAATGAGGAGATGAAGAAACTGAAGCTACAAGTCCAAGAAAAGACTGAGGAGGTCCATGTTGCTGAGGACAAGGCGCTTGCTATTCGAAAACAGTCTGAAAGCTTGCTGCTTGAATATGACCGGCTGCTGGAGGACAACCAGCATATCCGAGAGCAGCTGCAGTCAATTGACCTCAGGCTCTCCAACTCATCTTGAACAGGAATTTTTCAAGTATAGCATTATCCGCTTGCAAACCTTCTCCTGTTGCAGAAAATTATCCGTTGCAGTTCTGGTGAGAATCGAGTTTACTTTTTCTATAGGATACTGAAGAAACTCCTGGTGCTTAGACCACTGGATGTTAATACCCAAAGTACATGCTAATTTACTAGTATTCTCACTTATCAGTTTTGCCATCTTTACTTAACAGTATCTTGCAATATATACTGGTATGCCTAGATTGATGAGCATCATATGCCTATGATCTAGCACTTTGAAGTTTTCCTTATTTGGTTATAGTGATGATTTAAGGTGGCACTCGCATCATCGCAATGTGAGAACTTCACTATAATTTCTGTCAGGCTGATTCCACCGTGTTCTGAGTCTTAAAAGCCCTTCTCTATTAAGGTCTCCAGACCATAAAATACCTTTACTAAGTAAACAGACTGGCGATCTTTCTTAAATCTTTGTTCTGGGTTGGAACTTGTTTCTTCTTCCATTAGGAAATAAAAACTTATAACTAAGTAACTAAGCCTGGAGCAGTTGAAAGGGTGCTTATCATATTCTAGCCTAAGATCTAAATTTGTTTACCACTGTATAGTGGTGTGATGTTCTTAGGTATATGCTGATATCTAGTTCTCTACTTAATCCTGCAACACACTGTATGCCTCTGGTAATTTGGAGTGACATAAATTTTAAAGTGCATCATATATTTGAGAAAAGTGGTGACAATTCATGAAAACTAAACAGATCAATAGTTACAAATTGTCGAATAGGATCATCATCTGAATACATTGAGGGCTTGAGGTACGTAACAGAGCTCAATGTGAGTCCCTTGATGTACCTGACAGAATCTCATGTTCAAAAGTTGGATGTTTCCGTAGCAAAAAGTAGGGTAGCAAATCCATGTTCAACCATAGTTTTCACTCTTCATGTTGGTTCTATCACTGTACCAGATCTCTAGATGTGGAGATTGGAGCTTGAGGTTTCAGTAAATAAGAAGTGTTCCTTAGCATCACTTCCATTTCATGGGAGTGTCTAACAATGCAAGTATCCGCCAGTCATATCTAGTAGTGAATTTGCTTGTCCCTATAATATTTTATTCATGAGTTGAAGATTGAGATGTGATTTTATCAATATGGGCAGGATGGTCTAGTTTTTGTCTCTTTCGTTCATCTCATTAATCTGTCTGCACAAGGGATAAATGTTTTAGTTACTGATAGAAGGTATTTAAATGGTCGTCAGTAAATGAAGAGATTTGTGGAATAATAATTAATAAGGAATGTAAAATTGTACTCTGCATTTGGAAAATTCATCCATTTTTACTTGAAAATTCAGCTACTATCAATCTGTAGGCGTGACCGGCCAAATGAAACTTGGCAACTGACTTCAAAGATCAAAAGGAACCTTGATTATATAGAATCACCTCATTGGAGTATTACATCACAGTGTTACTGAAAAGGTGAAATGTTACTTGTTGTGTCGTTTCATTTGATTGTGTTGAGGGTCAGCGATTCCACATACTTCCCTTTGAAATTTATGAGACATCAGAAGCTACAGAACCATCAGTCCATGACCAGTTAGACTAAGTGACTAACTGCAGTCTTCCAATCATGTTTAGGGTGAGTAGGAATTGAATACGATGATCAGTCCTTTTGTTAGTTACTACCAGTTTGCATTTGACCTCAAGAAGCATCCACCATTATCCATCTTTTTCTGATATTGATGCTTTCATGCAGGTTACTTTGTCCCTGTTGTTCAGTATTGTATTTTAAAAGTATAACTGGATACTTGTTTTCCACATGGCCATTATTTTGATTATAATTACTCCCATGAAAATAAAAAACAATAATTGAAAATTTTAGTTCGTCATGCAAATAAGTTAGGTGCCAATAATTATTTTCATTCCAGTCTTTATAAATATGTTTTCTTTGGTAGATCTGGTTATAAATATGTTTTCTGCTTAGGGCGAAAGGCAGTTTTTGTTCCTCTACTTCACAAATGACCACTTCGGAGCATCTATTTCCAAAACCATATTAACAAGAAAATTGTCCAATGTCTGTATAGGTTTAAGATAGAAATAGTTTTCTTGGTATGGTTTAAAGCTGATTGAACACTGTTTCCAGATGCTTTGGTGGTCTTGGGGATTTCGTTTCTCCTACCCTTGAAAAAGGATGTGCTTTCCCTTTTCACTCCATGATATATCATCATCATCAGTAGACCAATCCCCTTGCATCAAACTGAACTACCGCTACAGAATTCTTGTTGTTGGAGCTGTGTGCCCCAAGCCAGTTGCTTTATTTTTTTCCTTGTGCGAAAAACGTGGTCCATTTCTCTACTCCCTCCCTTCGGCTGTTTAGGGGCATTCTGTGTAGGTCCTTTTTGTCAATTGCACTCCATCATCAGAGTCTTCTCTTTATTTGGGTTCAATTCATCATTGGTGAAGTTTTTGTATTGTATATTTTTTTTGATATTACCACTTAGCCGTAGCTGAAAACAACCTCATTGGCTTGGTCCTTGGCTAGGCAACTCTCGTGCACGAATCTTGAGGCATAGTAGCGTTCTTTGCATAAGGATCTCGTTCTTGTACCGTAGTAATGCTAACTTGACAACAGTACTCAAACTTTTGTTACGAGTCTTATGTCAAGTAGGTTCTCATCAAAATTTTGGCATCAAATCAAACGATAGACAAGTTTTGTTGACCAGATTTAACGAAAACTTTGGCTCTCACAGCAAGAGACCAAACAGCCCAGGCAAAAACTTGCCGGCCAAACATATCGAGAATGAAAGAAAGCAAGAACACCTAAGGGGGGTCTTGGTTTCCTCATTTCAGTAGCTCCAACATACGGTTACCATTGCCAAAAGGAGATGGATCTGGTTAACAGCTAGACCAGCTCTTCCTTCACGTGGATGCGTTGCCGTTGGTCCAGACTCCAGAACTCTGGGGATCGATCCCAAGCTCCCAGCTACATACAGAAAGGCAGCAAAGTGATAATGGAGATCGATCTAGCTAGCTGGTTGGCATGGAGCTGGTAAATTAAAATCCAGAAGAGCGAGAGAGGGAACAGTGGAAGCAAAGAAACAAACAGAACAACTACGCATGCGCTCAGCGACAGTTGGATGGTGCAGGAATATGCCTTGCTTGCAATTGTGTTGTAATAACACTGTTTCAGTGGTGCCTTGAATTGGTTGGGACTTGGGAGAGGTTGTTGGGGATGAAAAGTGAAGTGGAACTTCTCTGGCTTGCAAACCACGGCTGCCTGGCTGGCTCGGACTATTCTGTCCTAGTTCTCCTTCTCGTTTTTCCTCCAAATTTCAAATTAAGGTAGAAGGTGAGGCTCAAACATTGGTGGGTGGATTTGCAACCTAGCTTGGTCTAGCACCTACAAACTCTGCAATGGTTTCTCGTCAATCACCGGCGATAACTACTTAAAACCCCAATGAAGACATAAATTCAAAATTGTTCAAGTTGAATTCGGGAACAAGATGAAAATATGGTTAGATTTATGAAAACTCAACGAATTGAATAAATGCCGGTCTACAGAACGATTTCCACCATTCCCATGGCACGGTGGTCCTCCTCCTAGGTGGAGACTTCAGTGGCATATGTACATGGAGAGATGATCTGGTGTTCCTCGATGGCGGTTGCAGGTGGCTACTGAGCAGTTGACTTTGAAGTCAGTCCGGCCAGCTTCTTTAGGTGGAAATGGTTGAGGTTTTGCTTGTTCCTGTAGCCTTGCTTTGTGTAGCGGCGTGCTTCATCAATGTTTTTTTTTACTTCCTCTTTCTTTGTTTGTGGGTTTCTTCTACCGTTGTGACCAGTTGCATTTTGTTGTACCTTCTTATTCCTTCATTTAGTTGAAATGGTTTAGGCCGGCAAATGCCCGCCGTAGTTCACCTCGAAATACTGTGGCTGACGTTCTATAATGCCTAATATAAACCTTGCACAGCAATGGCTGTGATCGATCTCACGCATCTTTGTCCAATCCAACGACTGTGGCACCGGTAAATTTCTTTCTACCATGCAGAATAAAGATCCATCATGCATGTAATATGTTGCGCTAGCTTCTCCGTTGACTTGACTACACAAAAGGCAGACGAAGATCCCTTTCCAGATTAGGCACGCGGTGCAGGTCACTCGTGCGAGCGAACAACACCATGGTCCAGATCGAATTAGGTGCGACAGCCAGCGGGTCACTGCAACCCGTGAACTGGCGTACGTGGAGCCGTGTGAGCCAAGGCTAGGGAATGGCTGCCCCAACCTTAACTCCGTCGTCGCTGATAACACCGGTACCCTTGATTGGTCCCTACCGGCCACTCGTGCTCGTCGATCAGCCCTTTCCTTGGCACTTCATCAACTCACAGCTTGGCGCGCGCCCATGTACGCTTGAGAGGGCTTGCTTGCTGTATCCATGCAGCACCTGGGCGAAAAAGCTCCAGATCATCATACTGAACTTAGCTGTTTTCGGATGGTCTGAACTGAAATAGCAAGGCGACAGAGTTGGTCGTGTTTAGTTTGGTGTATTGAGTGAGGCTTACTCGACGACTTGACACGGTTAATTAGCTTTTATCGATGGAGAAGGAAAAAAAAGGCCGGTCACAGCATTTTGTACAGAGGACGACTACTTCAAACCAAACTGCATATATATGGATTAAAATCTTTCGAGATTTACCACACACATATATACGTACTTGTGTTTCTGTTTCGAAGTTATATATAGTGAACTCCTATGTCCAGTTCAATTAACTAATGAAATAGTTGTAATTAGTGCTGACGTTTCATACCAGGCACTTTTTCAGCAGGATATACGTGCGTATGATGTCTGCTTATATAAACTCAGTCGCTATATATAGTGATGTCTCCACTACCAGATCTTTATCTATTCTGTGGCCAAACCAGGATCCGCGTGTGATATCGATATCCCATCGGTCCAACCTAACAGACACTCATCCTTCTATTCATATATGCATGCGGTGCGCACGACTAATTCGTGTCATCTGACCTACAAATCAACCCTCAGATATATTTCATTACTGATCTTAGAGAAGAGCTCTTTCATTATGGTGTATCAGTACTCGCTACTCTACACTCTACGGCTGCATGCTTCTTAGCCTGCAGCTCTCCATGATCACCGTATTGTTGGTCTTGACATCGTGCTTTGACTAGTTGGATTTTTTGTTTTCGAGCTAGGAAACATCAAACACTTGAACTTGAACTGAATCTTGTTAAATTGACCGTAACTTTGCATAAGTAAGGAGCGCGGCCCTGTTTGGAACGAAAGCAACAATAAAATTCCAGGAAGAATCTGGCTTTCTACATAAATTCGGACCGAAAGGTCTTTCCTCTAAAAAAATATTTCGGGCAGAATGTAGGAAAATTCATGTGTTTAAGCAAAACTTGATGTATCTGCCGAAACCCGACCAGACAGATGCAAGAAAACCCCCGGTTGGTATGACCAGAAGACATCATTAATTTATTTGGTTTCCTAAGAGAATCTAGCCAAGGCTATACGGAGAGGCTTAATAGTTTTGTATACATAAACAAAGAGAAGATAGTTTCGCGCTTTACAAAGAGAAGCGACGGCCTGGCCCGGGGCATTTCGCGCGGTCTTCTTTGCCGTGGCCGACTGCGCGCGTCTCGGACGGTCGGCTTTTGCCTCCAAATCTAAAGGGGGCGGCTTGATGCGGCATGGGGCTCCCGGGGCGGTGTCCTCTGATGGTGGTGCGGCGGTAGTCCGGGCCGACGTCGGCTACGGATGGCGTCCTCACATGCTCCCAGTGAGCTCTTCATGTGTTTCCGGCGCTAGCGGTCTTGTCCTTCTCGTGCTAAATGGGATACAGTTTTTGCCGTTGACAACCTGATTTGGCTAAGAGCTGACTAGCACGGTGCACCAGGTTGTTAGCGACGTCCTGCTCGGCACCGCAGGTACGTTGAGCGTTCCCTAGGTGTGCAGGCGCTAGCAGGTGGACAACGTAGTTTTGGAAGGTCCCGATCTGGCTTCACTAGTTGAATTTGACAACAAAGATCTTGAGATGTTTCTCCAGGGTGCAAACCTGTAATCTGACTTTATTAGTTATATAATACTCTCGCCCAATGCCTAGCTCACATGTAAGACACTCATATATATATAGTACCTCTCTTACACTTATATTATCGCTTTTTGTTTTTAAGGCGGGAGATAAAAAATTAGCCCACAGAAGATTGATGGGCCAGCCCACCAACTATTAACTTCTTTTTCTAATTTTGAAATTCTAAAAGTATGAAACATATTTACAAATCACGTTTATCAAAAATATGTATAAAAACAATATATTCCTAACATATACAACACAAGATAAAAAAATGTCAATCTCTTCTTGGGCTTTGTTCCTACACTCCATGAGGTTTCTTCCACTATAGAAAATGTTCATGTATATTAAATAAGATATTGGTACAACTCGTGCAAATTGTTCAGATAAATCACAGAATATGTCCCATGTGCAAAAATATTTTATAAAATATGTTCCACCATCCATAAAAAATGATCGTGTATTTCAAAAAAATATTCACCTAGGTTGTAAAAATTGTTCTATGTTTAAAAGACGAATACGATGGACTTACTTGTTTTAATATTTTAATTTCACATTGAGATAATAAAAAATTACTACTAGAACAAATCATATTTGTTTGCAAAAAAGAACACTATTGACTGAACATGTTTTTAACAAAAAATGATGCTAAATATATAACTATGATGAAACACATAAAAAATAACAACAAAAAAATAACAATTACATACCAATAGAGTAATTGTTGGTTAAAGTCTTATCTTAACCAATCAAAATATGCCTTATATATCTGGACGGAGGGAGTAGAGAGAAACAAAAAAAGAAAGATAAAGACAAACTTGGCTAAACCCTTAATGGGCCGGCCCAAGAGGGTGGATGCCTTGTGCCACGGTTCCTTATGTCCCACAATGAGAGGGAGATAGAAAATCAGCACAAGGGTATATATACTGGACCAATTCTATCTAAACTATTCATGTGAGACTAATCCCACCACACAACTATACTTGGGCCACATAAACCTCTACTCTAACGGGTCGGGGTATTAAATGCATTTCCCCTTCAAGGGCTGATGCCTTTGATAGCACGCTATATACAAGATAGATGCCCAGAACCACCCCTTGGTACACGTCTTACGCCGTGTGCCCTCCATGGGCCGACACGCACATGTGGCCCGTAGCAGCGAGGGTTGATGATCCAGTACCACCTGTAACACTCTAGCCCAAATTTGCTTAATGCCTAGCCCATCTGTGGAGCGGAACCACGTATATATAACACATGTCTTACACTTTTATCCTCGCTTGATGTAAAAGGGTTAACCCAGAGGTGCTACGTTTGGAACAAAAGGATATATATATGCTATACCAACTCTATCTAAACTATCCATATGGAACTAATCCCATCACACAACTATACTTAGGTCACATGGGCCTCTACTCTAATAGGCCGGGGTATTACAGGTTAGAGCCATCAACATCAATGTACGCCGTTCCCTTGTTGAGTATGTTGTTTAGAGCTCAGCTATCGGGGTGAGAAACCCTTGGTCTGACATTCACTGGTTGGACCCAACAACATCGATGTACGAGCATTAGTTGCTTATTGAAGGTATTGTTTTGGAGTATGGACTTCCAAGATGAAAATCTTTGGTCTAGCCTATAATGGTTGGGCCCAGAGATAATCCTTGGAGACGTCACTTCGGTTTGCTCTTTTGGTTAGGACTGACGACGAACCTTATAGGCGACGCTTCGATGTGTCCTTCAACCTCCACGTAGCTGCATTGTTCTTATGTGGACACATTGGTGGACTACTGGTCTATTGCGACATGGATGTGGAAGTTGATCGTCGCAAGGCTAAGAGTGTTTCCACTGATGCTAGCTCCGACATGACAATTTATTTGTGATTCCTTTTTTGCTTCCGTAAGCTGATTTTTTAGTCTTGCGATGCTGTTGAAAACTTTTGTAGCAATCTTATGATTGTGTGTATTCTTAGTTGGTGTAGAGGCCAGGAGCAACAAAACTTCGTATTTTTATTTCAGAAAAAGTTGTTAGCTGACCTACACGGTAACTAAATGGAACAGCTTCAACACATAATCTCAACACTGTCACATTGTTGTCATCTCCCAACAATCGCTTAGGTGGCACCAAACCCAACGGTTCGGAGACATCTTTGGTACAACAGCTTAGCATCAGCATTCTGGCCACACTCCACTGCTCAGCCTGCAACAGCTGACCCTTCGCTTCTTTTATCGCTAATAAGTAACAATAACAATTCCACAGGCATATTCCGTTAGAGACAGTGGATAATAGGTGGCCACGTCGATTTCTTCTCCCAAATCGCAAGTAGGCTCCTGGATTTATTGAAACGAGGGAAGGGCGGAAAAATGGTTGCCGTAACGGCAGATCACAACGTGTTGGAAAAAGCCGGTTGGTGTGGCCGCCCTACCACCACCACTCCTGCCGCTCGCCCCTGTCACTGTTGAGTTGATGCGAGATCTAGTTGGAGGTAGCTTAGATAGCTCCAAAGTGTGACTGAAATCAAAATCGTCCTAACGCGTAACCTTGTGCATGTCCTGGATTTATTGCTTGAGCTGTCCGGTCATTTTAGTTCTCCTAAGGATGGAGTTAAGAATCGGAATTAACGAGGTCTTGTCTGGAATGCTGGAATTTTGCATGAAACAAAGCGATTTCCTACAAAACTCCCCTTGCAGAATTAATTCTTACATTCTAAATGTGGGTAAAGAGCATGTTGATTAGATGATTGTTGCGCAAAAGGAACAAGTTAACCGTTAGCTACACCATAATAGCTCCCAGGGGAATATGTATACTTTATCAGGTTTGAGAGTAAAATTTATCGGGCCTTTACTTGCACACTATACTTACTTTATCCCTCATCTTGTTCTTTCAGATCCCAGATCACTTCTCTTCCATGCCAAGGCGTCGGCAAAAGCACCTAAAAAAGATTAAGAAAGAGAATTTGATAAACTTTACAACCGAAATTGCAGATTGGATTAAACAAATGCGGGTAACGGAGACAAGGATTAAATTAGCAGCTAAATATCTCATGGAAAGATCACTCCCTCAGTGCTTCCCATCGTAAAGCAAAGGTTGGTCCTTGGGCCACCTAATTAACAACAGATCTCGTGCTAATTGTGTCAAGAATACAGATATAGAAGACGCAGCATGTCTGACATACGATCCGCGAGGCGATTAACAGCGTGATTTATGTGATTGCTTAGCTCAGCTGGTGGTTAGAACCGTTGATCCCCAACTTGGCCTCGTTTCCGTTGTTGATTTTTCTTTTTTCAGGACCCAGGAAAATCTCAACTTGGTGTGCTTGATGCTGGAGCTACCATTAAACCAGATCTGCACAGCTTAACGATGATCTGCCCCAACTGTTCTGGTAGGTTAAGCTGTACAACGCTTGATATATACGTACCATAGACACAAAAAGAACGTGAGCACTGTTAAGCAGAGGCAGACACTCTTTTTTTAGAAAATGCACGAGAAAAACACTATGGTCTAGTAATATATTGCTAGTGGTCATGCATCAATGCATGGTGTATTTCACATGGTAACATAAATTAGAGGATTGCGGACCCAGGTAATGTCTACTGGTTGTACTAATCGTATAACTAGTGATGATTAATACGAGTAGTTAATTACGCGCGTGGATTTCTCAACAGATTGGCATCTGATTCTACGATGTAGATGCCTTGGATGGAGCATCCTGTTTTTTGCCTGATAGCACAAGTCCAGAAGAGCCACCATGTTTTTTCCTTCTGAGATCAAGTGCTGAAGTGATCACTTGATCAAACAAATTGTAGCAAAAAATCGTTTCTTGTACATAAGTGCCGACCAATTTCATCAGAAGTTTATGTCTGGCATACTGTATTGGGAGGTTGTAATAGGCCTCAGTTTTCTTTCTGTCTTTCTTTTTGTTGGCATGAGGCTTCAAATCTTCTGACCAGTAGCAGCAATTAACTGCATAATGTATGAATTCCTCTAGGATATAAAGAGATCCTATGTCTAATTCAGTTGTATTTGTACTATGTACCAACAAACAATACACCAGTAGGTATAGGCATCACCATCATGAAGTTGAAAAGAGGAAGATAACTAACAATATTGTTTGCCCCACAAATAAAACATGATAATATAATCATGGGCAATCCTTGGGTGCAAAGTCAGAGGTTACTTCTGGACAGAAAAAGAGACTTGTCAAGCAATTGGTTGATGCTTCAACTGTGGTGAGAGCTGTGTTCTTTTGCTTGTAGCTCGACATTAATCCAAGAGGTCGTTGGAACTAAAACGAAAGGTATGTAGGAGAAAAATTCCAAATTAAAGCTGGACAGGCCGTAATGAGTGTACTCCATAACACAACTAACTTGTTCAACTAACTTCTTTCCACTTGATCTAAATTCTCCACACATTGCCCTATAAACTCGTTAATACTTGGTTTGAGAATGTTGACATATACCCAATCCTCAACTATCTAAAATATTGCACAAGATATACCGGTACTCAATTCAACCAGAATACACAACCCATGAATTAGAAACAAAAGGCATTCCAAACCACATGAGCTTGGCAAAACCTCAACACAACATGCACAAGTGTCCCTTTGCTCCATGATAAGAAAAAAGAAGACAAAAAATAATCCTAATGTTTTGTTAGGTAGTACTAGCTAGCTCTCTCCTTGCGCCATCTCCCCAAGATTGCCTCCACCACTCATGTTTGGCCAAGTGGAGAATCTCCTTCTGCCAGCTTGGACTCTCTCACCCTTTCTTTGCATTGTTGCTTTGGTTGGACAGCCTACACTTTAACACATTCCAATGCCAAAGCATCCTCCTGTATATATATGGACACACAAACACCAAAAACAGGTAGAAGCACCAATTGAGCACAACAGATACTCCACATATCCAGCTGCAATTGCCTCTTCAAGACTACTACTACCAAGATCGGCAACAACAACAAGCAACAAGGAGGAGAAGAAGCTTCAGCTCCCATTCTTGCTGCTGCTGCTGCTGCTGCTGCAAGAATGGGCGTTCTTTGGGAGTGGCAGCGTGGGCCAGTCATCGGCCGTGGCGCGTCGGCGACGGTGTCGATCGCCACGGACCGCCTCACCGGCGACGTGTTCGCGGTGAAGTCCATGGGGATCGCGCTCGCCGGCGTCCTCCGGCGCGAGCAGAGCGTGCTCTCTGCTCTGAGCTCGCCGTATGTCGTGTCCTGCGTGGGATCCGACGTGTCGGCGGCGGCGGACGGGAGCGGCGCGATGTCTTACGACTTGTTCTTGGAGCTCGCGCCGGGCGGGTCGCTGGCCGACGAGATCAAGCGGTGCGGCGGCCGGTGCGAGGAGCCCCTGATCAGGTCGCGGGCGGGCGATGTCCTGCGCGGGCTGGTGTATGTGCACGGCTCCGGGATCGCGCACTGCGACGTCAAGGGCCGGAACGTGCTCGTCGGCGCCGATGGGCGTGCCAAGCTCGCGGACTTCGGGTGCGCGCGATGGACGGCGGCCGAGGACGGCAATGCCGGTGGCGCGGCGATCAGAGGCACGCCGATGTTCCTGGCGCCCGAGGCCGCGCGCGGCGAAGCGCAGGGGACGGCGGCCGATATCTGGGCGCTCGGGTGCACGGTCATCGAGATGGCCACCGGCGGCGCGCCGTGGCCGCGGTTCGCCGACCCCATCGCCGCTCTCCACCACATCGCCCACTCCGGCGACGTCCCGGAGTCCCCCGCGTGGTTCTCCGAAGAAGGGAAGGACTTCTTGGCCAGGTGCCTGACCAGAGAACCATCCGAGCGATGGACGGCGGAGCAGCTGCTCGAGCACCCGTTCGTGGCCTCGTCCCCGGCCAACCCCACCACCAAAGCCGCGCCTACGGAGCAGTGGGTGTCGCCCAAGAGCATCCTCGACCAGGACTTTTGGGAAGACTCATCGACGGACTCCGACACCACGGTGGCGCTCACGCCCGCCGACCGTCTCCGCGCATTGGCATCCGACGTCGACGCGCCAGACTGGACCTGGAGCAGCCAAGATTGGATCGCCGTCTGCGGCCTCAACGAAGACAAACTCTCACCGAAAACCGACGTGGACACGACGGATGCCGCCGGCAGCAGCAGCAGCAATGCCGACGAGGAGCACGTCTCCTCCTCCGGCGGCAGCGAGCGCACGGGCGTTGACGCGCTGCGCGGCCACGGCGCCTCATCACAAGGGCCGCCGCACCACGGTAGTTCAGCTCACGTCGACGGTGCGAGCACGAGCTGTACCTCGTGTCGCTGTAACAGTGTGATTAGTGGCTGTAACAATGATTGTAGCAACTTGGCAGGCACAAGCAATGGATGCTCTTGGTTAATTAAGCCAGTTAATAACTTTTGTCCGAGCTGGCAGTTACTTTCCCGCGGGGCTGTTACGTTTTTTTTTCACCTTTCCCGCTGTGGCCTTTTCGTCACGTGCCACGCATGAGCCGTACTTAGGAGGTCGTGACTGGTGGTGGTGGTGGTGGTTACAAGCTACTAAGGCTTACAGCTTACGACTCACTCAACATGGGCACATCCCACTAAAGAGCAGAAAATCTCAGCACACTCCATCGCCGCGATCCTCAGAAGAAACATAAACACTGGCTGACGAGTGGGTCCGGTCGAGAGTTTACAGTTCTGCAGAGCCTGTTCGCCACACATTGCAATCAGATTTGCAACGGAGATTAATTGGTATGCACGAAAATGGCACGCCTAATTAATTCTCCAGGTTGATTTTTTAGCATGAGGTTCGTGATGACCCAACATTTCAGGCGAGGTGTACCATTGCCATTGATGCGAAAAGGTGGGGAAATATCGTACGGGGAGTCAGGGTGGAAACGGATAACGGATAATCCGTATTATCCGTTATTCATATTCGAGAGAACGCTAATATGGCAAGCAACATCTGTATTTGGATTTAAAACGGATCCAGATTCGGATATTATCTGGACTACTTTTTCGAATACGGATTCGGATGTGGATCTATAAAAAAAAAGGGATCCGGATACGGTTTCGGATATATCTGTATCCGGACCCGGTAACTCACTAACTCCTCAATTAATCCTCATTGCCCAACTGCCCGAGCCGATTTCCCTTGCCCTGCGCGGCTGCACCCTCCCCTGCCCTAGCCGCGCCGCCCTCAGCCCGCCGCCCTTGCCGCCGTCCTCAGCCCGCCGCCTGGCCGCCGCTCTCCGCCACGCGGCCACCGCTCTCAGCCCCGCCACCCATCCTCTGCTGTCCAGCACGCCCGCGCCCTCCACGTCGCGTCACTGCCCTCAGCCAGTCAGCCCGCTGCCCGGCCGCCGCCCTCGGCCCGCCGCCCGCCCTCTGCTCTACACGCTCAGCACGCCAGCAGCCCAGCACGCCCGCGCGGCCCGCGTCGGCGTCGTCCCCATCAGCCAGCCGCCGGTCCTCCACCCCTCTGCAGTCTGCATGCGGCACGCCCATCGCAGGCCCTCCACTAGAATCTCCTGTAAAATCTGGTCCGGCAAAAGAGTAATTGGTTCTCTCATTTTCAGTAGCGATTTCTGGTATGAGATTCCACTTAGTAATATCTAGCTAGCTAGCCTTAATCTTATGTACAATGCAAAGACATGCTGAAATCATCTTCTTGCTGGGGATAAAAGATTCTGATGGAGCTTAGAACACTGTGTGAACATTGTTAAGCTTGTTCATTTAATGGGAAGTTTTGAAGGTTTGCATAAATTAGCTCGTGGTGAATTGTCTTTAGCAAGTATAGCTCACTGTTTTCTTCTATAAAGAGTAAATTTCAATCATGTACTTTCAGTATCTTTCTTCTGTAGTTTCAGCTTACTGGACGAGTTCTACTTAATCAATGGTTTAGATTGGACAAATGCATGATATTTACATGTCAATCCCATTTGGAAGCACTAGTGCACATGTTGTAGAATTTTTTTCTCATTCTAGATCGAGTCAGATATAGGTTTTTTTTCAGTTGCAGCAATTCAAAAAGGAAATAATTTCACTCATTTATTTGTATGGAACGTATTATTATCGTTTATCATTGATTGAGATATATATATTATTATCCGTCCATCACCATCTATCACGTATTTATCTTATTATTTGTTTTACTGTAATATGTAGTTGAAGTTTTTGGATATCCGTATCCGATTCGAATTGAATAAATATCCGATCCGTATTCGTATTCGACAATATCCGTATTCAGATCCGTATTTGATTTAAGAATATGGAAAAGGAAATGGGAAGGACACTATCCGATCCGTATCCGATTTGTTTCCACCCTTAACGGGGAGTTGAATGGTGGCAAGTTAGTCGGTTGGTTTAATTAAGCGAAAGCATTTACATCCGGGGCGACCCTTTGCTCGGGCGCACGTGACGCTCGCCACGGGCCGCGTGTCCATATGCCAAGTGGAGTCTACCTCTCACAAATATCAGCTACCATCAAATCTCCTCGCTCTCTGACTCTATCCATTTATATCTGGGTAAGCCCCACGGGCAGTGACCAGAGCAAGGGGTCAAGCCAGCGTACGATAGCCAGTTTAGGCAGCCAGCGGCGATTGTTGGAGGAGGGGTGAGGCTTCACGGCGGAGGTGAGCAGTCGGCGGATGCAAAGGGTAAGTGGGTGGGTGGCAACCGGAGCGAGGGGACGAGCGGTCGCACAACGGTAGGTGCAGGCGGCAAGCGATGATGGCATGTGTAAGCGGCAAGCGATGACAGTCGGAACAGGAGGATGGAGCAGCGGGCAAGTGGCGTCGCTATGACGGGTGGAGCAAGGGGTCACGGAAGTGGCGGGGCAGGACATTGTGGTGTATGGCGGCTCCTCGGTCACTCTCTTTCTTGTCTCAGGCCTCCAAGAGCTCCATCGCCATCAATTCCAGCCATCAGAAGCCCCAAAGCATTGTATCCATGCTCACCTAGTCCCAAGGCACCCAGATCTGTTCATTAGTGGTGATTGCTTAATGTTTCGAATTTGTTTGGTTCATAGTATTCCATGCGAAGGTTCATGGACTTAAGTTTCTTAGGTTCATGTTCTGATTTTTTGCATATCCAGGACATACCGTGTGATATATCTGAATTTACATTGAATCTTTATATTCCTTCGAATCTTGTTCGAAAGCCGATAAAACTGTATTAAAACTTATACGCAATTTGTTGGAAACATTCTTCAAACATGTATGAAATTTCTTGGAAACTCTTATGAAATATCTTAGAAACTCTGTTCAAACTTATATGAAATTTGTTTGAAACATTCTTCAAACATTTATTGCAAACATGCTTGATTTCTATCTAAAAATTTCAATCAACATGTATAGAAAACTTTTTATGAAACCTAATACAAACTTCAAGCAACATTTTGTGTAATTGAACTAACAAAACATGTCTAAAACCCATAAATTTTTTGTGAAATTCTTTGAAACATTTACTAAACATATAAGGACTCCTTATAATCCTTATTTGAAATTTCTCTGAAACACCTTACCAAACTTCAATCAAACATTTTAGAATTATCTCACGAATTTGTATGGAATGTTTCAAACACGATAATATTGTTTTCAAATTTTCATGAAATTTGGTGAAGTCGGATATTTTGGTGTGTTTGTATATGAATTTGTTGCAACCATCCTATTTTTGTATTTTTGGTTCATGTACTCAACAAAAATATCGAGGAGAGGTAGAAACTAGGAGACAGAGGACTAGCAGTTGCACCTTTTGTCAGTGTAACGCTGACATGAGATCCGCTTATGATTTGTAAGTGTATTAGACGTGTAGGACAGAGAGAGATAGACAAAACAGAGAATCAAACGGCTAAGAACGAGCCCATCCAATGACCATTAGGACGTCCGATGTCTAAAAGCTCTTTTTAATTAGTCATCGATTTGACCCTGTCCTCGCGGCCGAGCTGACCCAAATCAAGGGTATACGAGCTTCGTACACACTGCACATTTCATCTCAGCACTGACAGACTAAAACGCTGGAGCAGCTAGCTGTGGCCCGGGCGGCCGGTGGAGCTCATGAGGTTCGCGAGGTAGGCTTCAGGTCAGCGTCACGTACAGCCATTGAACTGTACTATTCGCCACACAGAAAAGATAAAAATAATTGACGACCGACGAGAGAGAGATGCTGTGAGGAAAACGTGCGGCCTGTGGCGTGAAAGCGACCGGAAAGCGCACGTCGAGTGTGCAATCGACGCAAGAGCAGCAATGGACGGGCCGTGCCGTCTGTCTGTGTGTTTACTTATTACTAGCTAGGCACTACTAGTTCGACAGACGGACAGACAGGACAGCCGTTGGTCGCAAGCACACTCCACTCCAGTGCCCCGCCGCCGCAAGCTATACCATGCTTGCCGTCCAAGCCTCTGCCTGAATTGCATCTGCTAGCTCCATGGATTAATGGACTCGATCTCTGCTCTGCATAGGTACGAGCAACTTTGCTACTCTGCTTAATTACCCACTGTGCCGTTTGGGCTTCGGGAGAGTGGATTCAAGAGACGAGAAAAATATTATTTTTCGTAATTAATGCATCGTATAGAGTGGCAACTCACAGCAGGATTTACTTGTAACTTACAACTATATGTACACATGATCATCTCAACTATATTTTCCTTGGTATCTTTCTGTGGATAAGTATGTGGTCCTGCATTGATGGATTTCACAAATGAAGGAGCTGGAACGTGGAGCTTGTGAGTTGGGTCGGCAGATGCTGGAGGGAGATTAACTAGCTCATGGATAATATACTTATTTCGATCAAGATGATTGCTTTTCAGACTCTAGTTTACTTTTAGAGCTCATCTGGAACGCGTGAATTTGGCTCCTGAGACCGTTCGGTTCCGGCAGAATCCAGAAAAAATCGCACATTCGAAACAGGGCCTCCTCACACTTTACCTTGTGCTGTTTGTGTGATAATGGGTAATGTCTAATGTGTTGTAGGCCAGGGTGGACCACAGCGCATGCATGGCGAGCCGACCGACCTCTGATATCGAAGGTAGCCAGCGGCACATCCAAATTTGGCATGCCGGTGAAGATGGGTAGTATAAACTAAATCCGACAATTGATATAGATGGATATTAGTGACATTTTTTATGAGATAGTTTAGTTTTTTGTGTGAAAGGGTAGTTCAGTCGTTTAACGTGACCCTAATTGCTTTACCTGCCTCCCGACGAGTTTCTTTTTGAAATATTATTTTTTTACTTTTTTATTGCAAAAATTAATACCGAATAATTATTTTTGCAAAATTGATCCTAATAGCAACATGAAATGGTGATTGGGTGCAACTGTCAGGCGCACCGACGATTTTGAACGCTATCGTCATCCCGTGTGGCGATAGGTTCAAATCGTCAGCACCCGTGGTGATAGCCATAATTGTAGGGCCAATCCCCGCCACCCTGGCCAATCTTGCAGAGGTGTATAATTTTGTTCTTAGGGGGTGCGTGATTTACCCTTGGTGGACATTGTGGAGAGTTTGTTCCACGGCAGAATGAGATATTTTGAGAAGAGGCATACAAAGGCTGTTCTACATATGGAAAAATTCGGTGAAATACCTTATTGTGCTAAGACTATGTTATGCTATACATGGAGGAGAAGGTCAAGAAGGAGTAAATGTACAAAGCCAGACGCATAGGAAATGTGCAACGTATGTTTGAGGTATGTTTGAAGCAGAAGAGTAGATCTAGGGTTTATGCATAGGAGATAACTTAAGAAGTTACTTTCCATGTCGACCCTAATACCATTGCCTCATATACATGCAACAAGCTCATGCTTTTACACAAGTCTTGCTCTCACATCCTTGCTGTAGCTGCTAAGACAAAGATGGATATGAGGTCGTTCATGTCGTACTACTTCACAAAAAGGCTGTGCATGCTATCTGGACGGGTGAGTTGTATGGTTATCGCGTGGTGGACAATTTCACGCAGGTACCTGTAAGCGGTATTGGGTCCCTGATTTCAATCTCCTTCATGTTTCCATGGGACGATGACAGACTCGTCGTATTGCTAACTTCATGGACGAGGAGGAGGCTGGTGGACGACCAAACAATGCAGTTATTGCAAGAAATTTGGCCACATGATCAAAACATGTCCAAAGATGAAGGAAGGCACAAGAAGGGAGGAGGGTCCTAGTGCTGTCTCTAGGTTAGGTCACTAGTAGGCTCTGTCGTCACTATTTGTATTATGTAACTGACTTGTAATAAGTGTCTTCTAAGATGAATGTTTTAGTTCGTGTTTTGTTTACTTCATGTACTTCCTGTTTTGTTTACTTCATATACTTCGCGAATGTTTTATTCATGTACTTCGTGAATGTTTTATTCATGTACTTCATGTTTTGTTACCCGATAGTATGGCTGGCTTAGAGCTTATAGATGATTGGGAGGATCGAGAGCACTGGTCTAGGCTGGTAGCTTTAGGAGAGCACAACTTCGGAGTGTTTCGTACTCGTACACCTGGAGGATTCATGAATAGTGGATAGAGAGGTACATTAAGTGCCTGTATTTGTACTAGTATATACTAGATGCATGTTTTTGTACTAATTTATATTACCTTCTTGGTGTGACAGATTGGCTTGGTCCGGTTTACTACCAATAGCACAGATGGTGGAGGCGGTGGGTGACAAGGACATCGGCGGCCAGCATGCTGGAGTCGGCCGATCCAAGAGGTTTCCTTTTGATGCCTCCTTGCTCACCACACTGGTAGACCACTGGAGGCTGGAGATTCACACCTTCCACTTCACTCAGGGCGAGATAGTGGGCACACTTCAGGACACGGCGTGCCTCCTTGGCCTACCGTTGACGCTTGGCTGTCCTGTCGGTTGGCGTCAGTCACTTTCGGACATGTTTGCACCCGCTCTGCCAGTGGGGTCCACCGCAAGTTGAGATTGCAAGGAGAACTAGAAGCATGGTCCCAGGTTGATGTGGCTTTCGTCAGTTTGAGGTATGTAGTTCAGTTCGTGCATTAATGTATACTTTATTTTTGTAAAATAATATTATCATTCCATTGCGCAATTACCGTTCAGCTTGGCAGCCCGAGCATACATTTGACGGAGATCTAGACGTGCACCAGCTGAACCACGAAATTGAGGTGTACGTGCTTTGGCTTTTGGGGTACGTGATGTTCACTAGTGCCTACAGAGATAGTGTGGATGCTCGCTACATCAGCATTGCACAGCAAACCGCAGATGCTGAATCAGAGGATCAGCTTCCGTCGATGAGCTGGGGGTCCGTAGTGCTTGCATACATTTATCGAGTACTCTGCTCCATGTGCAAGAGGAAGGTCCCCAATAATAATCTACTTGGATCCCACTTGTTCTTCAGTTGTAGTCGTTTGAGCGCTTCCCGATCGGCGCGACCATGGGTGGACCCTCGCCGTACGACCCTGACTTGTATCGTCCAAGTGGACCCCAGCTGCCACAGGATGGACCTACTTTTGGGTCCATATGGACTCGAAGAAGAGTAAGTTATAGGTTTTGTACTTCAACTTTCTTATTGCTTTGTTACCAGTATGTTCTAACAATTTTCATACGTATTTGTTACAGCCTCAGTGGCTACGGGCGTAGGTTGGAGGTTGTTACTTTTCTTTCGTGGAGCAGTTCCAACACCTCCCTCCACAAAGTGTCATATGGGAGCCTTAATCGGACGAAGCATTGACGAGGCGTGCTCCGCACATCGGGATGTCTACATTGTACCGCCAGGATGAGAGCTACTGGAGGACCACATCCAAGCTTGTCTTCCATATCTTTGTGGAGGACCACTCACCTCACCGTGTGATGAATCAGTTCGGCTTGCACCAGATGTACCCGCCTCCGCAAGTACAACTAGTAGACATAAATACACAAATGTAAGTGATGTTTCAGAACTCTTTTATATATAACACATATATTAGTTTTACATTGAAGAAATATATTACACACACAGGTGGAGTTGCAAGGGAGGAGGTACTACCGAGGGACAATGGACAGCATGGGTTACCCCTTTTGTTGCTCAGTGGGCCAATGCTCTGAGCGCCGTCAGGGTTGAGCAGCGACCCTTCAGCTCTGACGAGTTTGAGGCTTACTTGCAGTGGTTCATGCCAAGCACGTGTATCCACTTATTCGTGGAAATGAGCCTCCGGATAGTGTGAGTTGACAGATGATAGACATGTACCCAATCCACACAGTAGAGATATTGGACTTGGCGGTTAATGAAATTCATACTTGACTTCCTTATCTTCACTAGCCCTTAACTTATTACCTATGCTTCTCAATTTGTAGGGACAGTGGGCGAGGCCACCGCTATGCTTCTATGTCACCTAGCTGGCACTAACGACCACTCCAGCTTGTCTAGGATCGCATAGCTCACCAAAAATATCATGGACATATTCCAGTGCATGCGCAGGGATGACGTCGTCGCTGGGATTGGGGCAGGCCTGGGAGCACACCGACCACCACATCCTACATAGCCGAGGCACTACCAGCCTCCCGCCCCACAGCTGCCGGCGCCAGTGGAGGCGGGTGGTTCTACATGGCAGCAGAGTGTCCCCACTCGAAATGCGCCGGCAAGGTAAAACTGTTCTCATTTCGTACCCTCAAAAATTTGTTCATAATAAGTGCTAATTAGTTCCAGTATTATATAGATCTCATCCCGCCTCAAGTACCTACTAATCCGAGTGATTACCTCCTAGATAGTCCAGACACACTCACCACTTCACCTTTCACGATGAGGTGGATGAGCTGGTGTCACCTAGCCAGTCTCGCATGATGCAGCAGACTCCACCACCGTTGCCTATGCAGGATGCACAAGAGAATCTAGTACTAGACGACAAGGACCCGACACTATGGATAGGGAAGGCTCCTAGAGCGGGATTGGGACATGCTAGGGAGAGGTACTCACCGTCCCTGATTAGGACGAAATCACAACGATGCTAGGCATGTCGGTGACTATTGTGTTATCCTTTGTTTATTTCATGTTATCGAACGGACATTACGTATTGCAAGAAACTTTGACTTTGATTTCTTCTACTAACTACTACATCGCACTAACTTACATATAAAAGGCCAAATGACTTACATACATATTACTACATAGTCATCAACAATCCAGAGTACACTAGCATACGGTTCAGGTTAAATAAACGCATGGTACAAATCCATATTAGACAGCAACGTTCATAATACTGATAACCGACACAACTTGATAGAAATAGCATAGGTAGTCCTCACTTCAAATAACACTACATGAAGTCATATTTACTATCGCTTGCAAAGAGCCTTGGATCGGGGGCCTTGAAGCAAAAGAGCTTTGAAAAGTCCTCATCACAACACTCGTTTGGCCCCTTTGTCGATGAATTGGTCGCACCTTTATCCTTTGATAATCTAACATGTTTCTTAGATGTTCCGCGATATTTTGATAGATGAGGAAGTCCACAACCCCTCCTTTCGTCTTCTTCAAATGTTGTCTTCGACAAGTGCCTCCTAGTAGCAAACAGTCTCCCCAGATGAGGTCCATCTTTCGAAAGTTACATATCTCTTTGTTGAGCAACATTGCATCTTTTGTGCATGTCTAAACATAGAGAATGTCATCTAACAAATAGACGAAACATGAAAATGGTAACCAACTTATTACGAAGGGATCTTCAGCGTACTAACCCTTATGTGCTGACTGTATTGAGATTCTGGAATAGTTATGAATATACTACCATAATCATCTTTCTTGACCCTTGCCCCCAAGAAGTTTTGTAAGCTTGTTCGCTTGCTCCCACCTCTTGTGCAGCTCTCACAGATGCTTGCACACTTGCTTGTAGGGTAGTGCAAGGAGACCATGCTTCAGTAATGTCTCTACAATCACACACATATGAACTTTCTCCCAAATCTGCAAATGAAGAGGTTTACATTCGACTTCCTATGCGTCATAGCACTAAGAACTTCACATTCCACTAATAGGGTCCACACAGGATCACCAACATCTACTGAACAACATGAAAAACTAATGTAAGAAACAATGCATGTTTCTAAAATACCGGCATGTAAATAAATAAAATGTTGCGAAACTTACTCCCGTCACCATCTATCTGCGCCCTTCTTCTCTCAAACTCTCGACTGCTCAAGTTCAAAAAAAAGTTCCAAATATTTTTTCGCTAATGGTCTGAGAAGCTCCACAAGAAGAAGACACACAATTTATAGGGGATGAGACCTATCGCCATAAACCGTGGCGATTACGGATAATCTCCATCCCCCTGGCGATTACTGGTAATTGCCATTGCTAGTGGCAATTAGACCTAATCACCATTCCTCGTGGTGATTCCATGTTGAATCGAGATTGCTGCTAGCGATCTTAAAGTAATCGCCATATTAGATGGCTATTGGGGTCAATTTTGAAAAAAAATTATTCGGGTATTATTTTTGCAATGAAAGAACAAAAGAAATAATATTTCGGGAAAACCTCTCCTCTCGACTCCCGTTCGCTTGATGGAAATTTACTGAATCCATCTTTTGACATGGCCCTAATTAGTGGCTACGGTGCTACGGTGCTACCGGCTCAACCTATCGTCCGTTGTGCCGATGCTGCTGCCTCTCATCCATCGCTGCGTAACCACTGCTGCCGCCTCTCATCCATCGCTGCGTAACCAACACCACGTGACTCATCACGGTCTCTGCTGAGTGACTGGCGCAGCCGTAGGCGTGGATTGTAACATCCCAATGCGTAAAATAGGCCTTATAAGAATCTAAGCATGAAATCATCTCAACTCACTCGCAATCATGCATTTCATTTGCCCTAGTTTATATCATCCTCCAACTTCTTAAATTAAGCAAAACCTAGAACTGAAAACCCTAGGTTTTCCCAATCCAGGTTCAACCAAAACCCTAGCTAACACCCTGGCAGTTCTCTGACCTCCCTTGGGTTGCAACCTAGGAGAAACCTCAAATAATGAGCAAGGAACTATCTTGAATCAAGAGAAAACCATCCAAATAATGAATATGGTAGATCTGTAGATATGATATCTTATGAAATTCCATATGTGGGGTTCATAAGCTAATATGCACCTTCAGCAGTTCAAACCTCCATGTTGCGGATGACAGCCTGGACAGCGTGTTCCGGACCGTGCCAGGAGCTCCACTCCGACCGGGCCACCTCCCTTAATTGCTGGCTGACCTCCCTTTCTTTGCTCTTTTCACTCCCCCTCCTCTTTCCTCTTTGGGCTATCTCTGCCACTAAGCTTCGTCTCCTCGAGCATGTCGCTGGCCGGAGCCCACCGTTCGCAAACTACCTTCCTCTTCCACGCCGTCGTCGCTGTCGCTCCATCCTTGCGAGACTCTAGCTGCAGCCACCACGAGTGCCACCGAGCACGTGGGAGATGGCCAAGCACCGCCGTCACCGTCGCCCTTGCCGCTCCACCCTTAATGCCGCCACTATCTTCCTCAGCTCCGAAGACCGAAACCTCCACCACCCGCCAGTAACCCCGCTGCTCCACCCCCTCCAGCCCTCTAGCCCACGGTGAGCCTCCCCTCCCCTTCCTCCCTCATCCTCGGCACCACCTCACTGACATGCTCCAATTTAGCTGGTCTGACTGACTAGTCTGACCGCCCCAGCGGTTTGATCGGTTCGGGTACCAGTCTGGACCGGCCACTTAGCCCAGGGGCGAGCCTATGACATTTGGGCCCTGCGCTACCCTAGACCCCACTCATCGGCAGTTGGAGCTAGAATTAGGTTGCCTCTAAAATATTATTTAGGATTTTACTTTAGTGAGAAAAAGACAAAAATGTGTTTAAAATCTGCTGAAACTTGTAAAATTCATAGTAAATTCATACTAGCTCCAAAAATTGCAAACTACATATCAAAATGATCAGGACAACATGTACTATTGTCGAACCCCAGAATTCATAACAGAGAGGCTTAAGAGAAACCACCCGCTAAGTCGAAACGTCAACCCCGACCTCAACTCCTGGGTGTCAATTCCAAGAGGAGTGGAGTGATATGGCTCCGAATAGCCCGAGACGTCAACCCCAGAGCTTACTCTGGCAAGCGCACAGAGTAGTAGGGTGATATGGTCTCCTCACTCTTGTCCTACCGAGCCGGAACATCACCCCGAACTCGTCCCGGCAAATTAATGCACGGCTGGAGTAGGGTGATATAGTTCCCAATCTCTCAGTAGTAGAGTCGCTTCACAGGGGTGATTAAACTTAATGACTCTATGATATAAACTCTAAAGTCCTACCCACAACATGCGCTTCATCACATACACGCACGGCACATGAGTGGGCGAAAACAACCAGATCTCAAAGCAGTGACTCTACGACAGAAACTGCAATATTATGAGTTTTGAAACTTAACAAACATATATACACACAGCGGAAGAGTTTATAAGGCTACGAAGCCAAACAGTAGGGCCAAAGTGGCAACGGAAACAAACCAAAATACCAACCCAGGGCAGGATCACTGCCTGGGATTCCCAGCGTCTAGGCGTCGTCGGTATCGATCTCTAAATAGAAACCACCCTCCGAAGGGGTGGGTTCCTCTGCAACAAAACAACAACAATAGCAGGGTGAGTACAAAATTGTACTCCGCAAGACTTACAGTGCGGAAATAGTAGTGATTGTGCCAGGTATCAACAAAAAGGGTAATTGTGGACTAATTTGCGGAAAGCCAAGTTTACCTTTTTAATACAATATGTAGATTGAAATTCGACTACTAGAATACCTTTTCAAGGGGATGAGTCGACACTTCTCGAATATTCCTTACTGCAGATCACCACACCTGTAAAACCCTCGACCCATCCTCGACCACCCTGGGAGGAAGCTGTCGCTAACCACGTCCTTAGAGTTGGCAAGTTTTAGAGTTGGTTATAGTTGTCTAATTCGATGCAAAATCTTACCAAGCTGTCCATAACCGCGGACACGGCTGTTCAAACAGTTCAAACCCTGCAGGGGGGTACATCTTTACCTACACGTATCAATCGTCTCCTAATGCCAATGCAATTCACACACTTTCACGAGGTGTGCTGGCGGAGGGTGATTGAACACGACCTTTACAATGCTTTCGACCTAGGTATGAGCACCCGTACAGGCTAGTCCATGTACATCTGTCCGACGGCACAGAGACACGGTCCCATAAGTTGTGGCAGGAGATACATCCCCGGACTCGAACCGTGTGTAACCCTCACAGAGTGCCTTTTTCCCCACACACACACACACAAAACCCGCACTCTATTGCAGCTCATACACTAAGTCTAGGCAAATTATTCAGTCGAGGGTGGCCCCATAATCCACCCGTGTAGAAGTACGCGAATCTTGGTTCGAAGGGACACCGGAAACCGGTCCTTGCGGGAAAACGAGACAAACCACCGTGCTCCCAGCCACGGCCTCTCGTCTAGCCCAGATGAAAATTAAGCAAGTTTATTAAGTAATCCCGGTGAACACCCACCTACCAGGTAACCCATCCAATGGTGTGAGAACCTTTGCTATCCCAGAACTTACGACTTTTACAATTCTAAGCACGTCTAAGCAAATACAACATAATAAGCGATAGCAGTTTACACACTCAACTACCCTAGTTAGGTTAGGATGGTAGTGGAGTTGATTGAGCGACAACGTAAGCTGTGAGCCAGGAGTAAAGGTAATGCTAACGAGAAATAACTTTTGAACGCATGCAATACTGCCTTTGAAAACAACTAATACTTTGCAAAATAATAGGAGTTTAGCAATGTGACCAAAGGGGCTGCTTGCCTGGTTGCTGAGCAACTAAACCCTGCTCTTGATTGCGGTTATCGTCCGGTGGATCCTTCGACTCTAACGGGATAAAACCAACACACCGGAAAAGAAAAAGGCACAATCATAAACAGCCAAAATATCAAATATCAATACAAGATGCAATGCATGCCATGGCGTAGAGGATGCAAAAAGGAAACTAATGCAAGTGAAATCAATTTAATCGGAGTCCGGACGCATAAAATGTCGCGATCCGAAAATCCTCCGGCTAATCGGAAACCCTAATTTGAGTTTTAACAAATTGTATTATTCCTAATATGCAACATAGATGAAAATGATGCTTTTGAATAGATCTTCTTTTCTGAACATTTGATATATTATTTGCATTTTTCTGATTAAAAATGGATTTTCTATGAATTTTCCAAATTTTAATCAATTTTTAGTCCTTTGTTGTATTTTTCTCAGTAAAGATAATGTTTAATGAAATTCAAATATTAACAGAGGCTGACATGTGGGCCCATTGGTCAATTTTAGTCAATATGGACTTAGGTCAATGACAGTGGGGCCCACTGGTTAGGGGTTTTCATTTTTATTATTCTTTATTCTTTATTTTAAAATCTGACATGCGGAGTCCACCGTCATAGAGACAAACTTAATGAGTATATTAGTTACACTGATAGAGTTTAATTAGCAGCCTCAATATATTAGTTACATTGATTAACCGATGATTAGCCATTAATATGCCTAAACAGCAATAATTGCAAACATTTAACATTAATGAATATCATCAATTTGTCCTAGCTAACCTAACTAACCTAACTAACTCATCAACCGAACTAATCTAACTACTACTTATCTAACTAACTTAGCTAACTACACTTAGCTAGCTAACCTAGCTGCCGGCCGGGATGCGGATGGCGAGCGGTGGGAGCTCCGGTAGAGGGCTTCTCGGCGGGGAGGCGGAGCGGCGTTGAGGAGTGGCGGCGGGGAAGACGAGCTCCGGCTTGGTGCTCGGGGTGGAGGAGCTTGGGACCTAGGGCGGCGCGGAGAGAAGGCACCGACGGAGACGGCGACTCGGACAAGGCGGCGGTGAGCTCGGTGAGGCGGCGACGGCGAGATGGTGGTGAGGGCGAGGCGAGCTTCGGGGCGTTGATGCCCCGGCGGTGGTGAGGCGAAGGTGGGGATGAGGCGGCGTCGGGTGGGCGGAACCGAACGGCGGGCGAGGTGGCGTCGGGCTCGGGAGCGGGGCGAGTAGCTCGGCGGCGGCGATATAGGAAGGCGGGAAGGGCGGTGAGGTCCAGGGGAGGGCACCGGGGAATGAGGCGTGGCCGAGCGGCGGGATGGAGCCGGAGGGGGCGGCTCGGCGGTGAAGTCGCTCGGGAAAGCGGCGCCGGGCGCGGAGGCTCGAGCGACGGAGGGCGGCGCTTGGACGGGGGCGACGCGGCGAAGGGATGCGGGCTCGGGACCCCGGCGGCGGAGGGTGCGGGTGGAGCGGAGCTAGGGGGCGGGGCACGGCGCGCTCCAGGCGGTGGCTCGGATGCACAGGGGAGAGGCGGCAAACGGGGCGGCGAGCCACCGAGCGGGGAAGGAGAGGGAGCTAGCGGCACCGGGGCGAGCGGCCGAGGCAAGAGGATAGGGGAAGGAGGCGGTGGTGCGGTAGCAGGAGGTGGCCTGGGGAGAGAATAGGAGGCCGCCACGGTAGCTCGCCACGGCAGCACATGGCAGGGGGTGGCGTGGCGTCGGTGGTGATGGATGAGGATGAGCAAGCGGTGGGGAAGGAGATAAAGCAGAGGTGGCTTAGGGAAGAAGGAAGAAAACTAAGCAGGCTGGGCCAGGAAAGAGGCCCGCGCGGCAGGGGGAGGTAGAATTAGGGTTTTCTTATTTTCCTTTTTGATTTCTTTTCAAAATTTGAGCTACAACTTTAACCAAATTCAAGCACAACTTCTCAATCTGAAAATATTCGTTTAGACCACTGAAATACTTCTCAAATCTTTAGTTCCACATTTGCTTGGATTGAAAATTTTAGAACTAACCTTAAACCTTTTAAAGGAAATTTGGGGAGTCTGCCAAAGATTCAAAATTTCAAGAACTCACTCATTTTTAACTTGATGCACATGCCATGAACTACACATGATGCACATTAACAAATACACGGAAGCAGGGACGTTACAGACCTACCCCCCTTACGAGAATCTCGACCCCGAGATTCGGATCGACTGGAGAAGAGGGAAGGTAAGCCGATTGAAGATGATCTTCACGTTTCCAAGTAGCATCATCTTCGGAACGGTTGGATCATTGGGTCTTGAAGAACTTGACGCGGCGTCTTCGTGTAGTCCATTCCATTGCGTCGAGCATACGAACAAGATATTCTGGATCGCGTAGATCTTTTTGAGATCCCAGGTGTCAACTGCAGATTCCGGATTTAAATTCTAGAAATGGTTTTAAAACTAAGGAACATGGAAGATACTAGGAATTTAAGACATATACGGAGGTAGATCCAATGATGAGAATTTTGGCCCTGCTCGGAAAGAATGCGAAAAGAATCCATGTAGTGAGGGACAACTTTCCTTGGATGCCAAATTGGCGAACATCCTTGGGAGGAGTGGTCCGAAGGTAGATTTGTCGTTGGACTCAATGTGGATCTCACGACGATGCATGTCGGAGTAGCTCTTCTGACGAGATTGAGCAGTTTCCGCTCATGAACAACTCGAACTCGATTCTCCATTTCTTTAATCAAGCCCGTTCTAAGAGATTGTCTTGCTCCGGTTTCAAATCAATTTACTTGGAGGCATTCGATAGGAGCGACGATGGAAGCGTCCTTTGAACCGGATTGACATCGAACTCGTCGTTGCATTCAGGTGGTAGACCTCATAGCTCGTCGGAAAGAGCGTCCGGAAGATCACGGACTACCGGAATGTTGGAAGATCAAGAAGAGGCTTGTCTTCAAGAGCATAAGTATGAGTTCCGCCGAATCTTAGATCACAAAGAATAGATTGATCGAAAAGATGAAAAGGATCTACGGGCTCGGTTACTCAATTCCTTGAAATTCTTTACGGAGAACCAATCCTTACCCAGGATAATGTCGAGAACTGTGGAAGCCAAAACAATCGAGATAGCTGGTCAGTCGAGAACAACGGTTTTCAAGGCGAATCCCACGATCTTCTTGGAGTACTTTTACGACCGACCACGATACAAGGGTAGATAGATGAAGAACGGAGGTTCAAAAAGGAGATCTAAGATAACGCAACCCGTGGGGATAATATACAAGATTTCTGCACATAACGTGAACCTTACATGCTGAAACTTAACACGGTTGCACAAAATAACTAGAGGAGTACGGCTACATACACATCTGCTACAGCTCTAAAGAAGTATCCTGTTACACAAGATTAGCTTTGGCTGCCGATACAAAAGATGTTGGAACAGCCGACTTTGACTATCACTCACCCACACGGGTAGGAAGACTGCGGAGAGGAATCGTCTTGATCGTGAGGCATGACGTAGTACAAAGTTGCCTCGGGCGGAATGGGCTTCGGTTCTTGGAAATCGTGAGGCACCTCTCCAAGAAGTGGCTCACGTTGACAACGGAATGTCCCTGGGACTTCCATAGCTACACGATGACGCGAAGTATAGCGAAGTCCCGGAACTGGAGCAAAGGTACATGAAGATGGCCTGTTGGTAGAATACGGGCCAATAAATTCTCCGCGGGCCGTCATCAAGTCCGCTGGGGCCTGCTTGCCGATATGCTTGCGGATGAACTCCAGAGCATGGCCCAAACGATAACGATAGCAGTCCCGATCATAGGCGGCCGATCGATACAGACGGTGAGTAACACTGAGCATTGGGGCCATTTCGACGATTGTCGGATCAGATTCCATAATAAACTCCTGCAACCACATCGGGGCATAAGGGTTTACTTGGCCCACAAGATATCGAAAAGGAGAGTTCAAAAGCTGGCCTGCATAGTGGTAACGAAGAAAGCTGATGGCGTTATGAGCGGCTGCTTGGACAGCTCCTTCATAGGAACCATCACGACCCTTCAAGATGATAGGATATCCTGGCGGCATAAAAGGCAACTGCAACGGTTCGGAAGGATGCGGTCGGATGAAGATAGAAGCAACATAATCGCTCAGCCCAAATCGACAGTTGCGGCAATGGACGATATACTCGGGTAGCCACATATATCCCAATCTTGCTAACATCCGAAGCAAGAGTGAAGGGGCACCCTCAACCGACAAACAGTGAGTAGCGCCTGCCAAGGTGATATGAGATTCGGCCATCTGGGCAAAAAGAGTAAGAATAGAGTTACTCGAAGATTTGAGATCGGAGCATAAAGAAAGTTTACAGTAGAACATACTGCGGAAACTAAACGGTGGAAGTACGAGATAAAGTCTGAATACGCCTCAACGGGGTACAAAAGCTACGGAACCAAGACACCTCCCAAGGATGACTTCGAGGTCGGTGGAGACTAGGGAAATCCAAATGACGAGGAACTCCAGATCATCCACTTGAAGAGAAACTCTAGGATTTACTCGGAATACCCTCATCACAGATCCGGGTGAACGAATAGCCAGAGAACGATGCATTAGCTCATATAGGATATTGTTTTCCTCAACAAAACCCTTAAAAGCAAAGGAATGAGAAGTTCTCGAATCAAAAGAATGAATGTTGGAACAGGATTGACAACGAATGCATCCATCACAACGTCAGGTAGATCTCGGGTTTCTTTAGCGATTACGATCAGCAGACTGAGACGACGAGTTTACTTTCTTGGAAGAGCTATGATTCTGAGCTTGAGCTTGCACCGGGTTAAGGAGGGATGAAGGATTCTGATCTTAAGAGCACTCATGAGCGCAGTGGCTAAATTGGCCACATACGTAGCAGACTCCGGGAGATAGCTTCGGAACAGAATTAGCTAGTTGTCCTTCAACTAGCCTTGGTTGGGTATTCTGCGGGAAGAGGACGAAGAATAGAATCGGACAATCTGGAGGAAGAAGTAGCACGATAGAAGGAACTAGCTGGAATCCAGATATGTCTCTTCTGAAAGTTGGAAGGAATTGACGGTGTCACTTTCCTGACATGCTTACGAGATCCTTCAAGAGCTCGCTTTCCATGCTTTATCTTGAGAGCTTTGTTCCACTAGAGCTAGGAAGTTCGGGGGAAATCAAAAGAAAACAGCTCATATTCAAGCTTCGGATTCAAGCCCTTGCGGAATTCTTCTTGCTTATTCGCGTCAGTGGTCACGTCATATGGAGCATAACGTGCCAAGAGATCGAAGAAATAAAGATATTTGGTGACGGTCTTCTGCCCTTGCATCAACTGCAGAATCGGCATAGCTTCCAACAGGGATGTTACACGAGATCTCCGACTAAAAACAACTGCATAGAAGGATATGAATAGTCTGACGACAAGGCATCCAGATCGATGGAGACACAAGCTGGAACTCCCGATCCACCGAAACGAGATAAGAAGGAAGGTACAGATTCCCAGAACTCGTGAATCCTAACTTTTGAATGGAGGAAAGAGCAGTCAAATCACTTTTTAACCCAACGAAGGGGTAAGGGGAAGAACTAGGATTGAAAAGATAAGGAGAAAATAGAACCACTACTTATACTTTTCACAAATCCTTTTTAGGTTCAAAATAGTTTTTGCAACTCCTAGACCCAACAACGACCAAGACAAAGGTCATCCTACAGTCAGCCCTGCTCTGATACCAAAGCTGTCGAACCCCAGAATTCATAACAGAGAGGCTTAAGAGAACCACCCGCTAAGTCGAAACGTCAACCCCGACCTCAACTCCTGGGTGTCAATTCCAAGAGGAGTGGAGTGATATGGCTCCGAATAGCCCGAGACGTCAACCCCAGAGCTTACTCTGGCAAGCGCACAGAGTAGTAGGGTGATATGGTCTCCTCACTCTTGTCCTACCGAGCCGGAACATCAACCCCGAACTCGTCCCGGCAAATTAATGCACGGCTGGAGTAGGGTGATATAGTTCCCAATCTCTCAGTAGTAGAGTCGCTTCACAGGGGTGATTAAACTTAATGACTCTATGATATAAACTCTAAAGTCCTACCCACAACATGCGCTTCATCACATACACGCACGGCACATGAGTGGGCGAAAACAACCAGATCTCAAAGCAGTGACTCTACGACAGAAACTGCAATATTATGAGTTTGAAACTTAACAAACATATATACACACAGCGGAAGAGTTTATAAGGCTACGAAGCCAAACAGTAGGGCAAAAGTGGCAACGGAAACAAACCAAAATACCAACCCAGGGCAGGATCACTGCCTGGGATTCCCAGCGTCTAGGCGTCGTCGGTATCGATCTCTAAATAGAAACCACCCTCCGAAGGGGTGGGTTCCTCTGCAACAAAACAACAACAATAGCAGGGTGAGTACAAAATTGTACTCCGCAAGACTTACAGTGCGGAAATAGTAGTGATTGTGCCAGGTATCAACAAAAAGGGTAATTGTGGACTAATTTGCGGAAAGCCAAGTTTACCTTTTTAATACAATATGTAGATTGAAATTCGACTACTAGAATACCTTTTCAAGGGGATGAGTCGACACTTCTCGAATATTCCTTACTGCAGATCACCACACCTGTAAAACCCTCGACCCATCCTCGACCACCCTGGGAGGAAGCTGTCGCTAACCACGTCCTTAGAGTTGGCAAGTTTTAGAGTTGGTTATAGTTGTCTAATTCGATGCAAAATCTTACCAAGCTGTCCATAACCGCGGACACGGCTGTTCAAACAGTTCAAAACCCTGCAGGGGGGTACATCTTTACCTACACGTATCAATCGTCTCCTAATGCCAATGCAATTCACACACTTTCACGAGGTGTGCTGGCGGAGGGTGATTGAACACGACCTTTACAATGCTTTCGACCTAGGTATGAGCCACCCGTACAGGCTAGTCCATGTACATCTGTCCGACGGCACAGAGACACGGTCCCATAAGTTGTGGCAGGAGATACATCCCCGGACTCGAACCGTGTGTAACCCTCACAGAGTGCCTTTTTCCCCCACACACACACACACAAAACCGCACTCTATTGCAGCTCATACACTAAGTCTAGGCAAATTATTCAGTCGAGGGTGGCCCCATAATCCACCCGTGTAGAAGTACGCGAATCTTGGTTCGAAGGGACACCGGAAACCGGTCCTTGCGGGAAAACGAGACAAACCACCGTGCTCCCAGCCACGGCCTCTCGTCTAGCCCAGATGAAAATTAAGCAAGTTTATTAAGTAATCCCGGTGAACACCCACCTACCAGGTAACCCATCCAATGGTGTGAGAACCTTTGCTATCCCAGAACTTACGACTTTTACAATTCTAAGCACGTCTAAGCAAATACAACATAATAAGCGATAGCAGTTTACACACTCAACTACCCTAGTTAGGTTAGGATGGTAGTGGAGTTGATTGAGCGACAACGTAAGCTGTGAGCCAGGAGTAAAGGTAATGCTAACGAGAAATAACTTTTGAACGCATGCAATACTGCCTTTGAAAACAACTAATACTTTGCAAAATAATAGGAGTTTAGCAATGTGACCAAAGGGGCTGCTTGCCTGGTTGCTGAGCAACTAAACCCTGCTCTTGATTGCGGTTATCGTCCGGTGGATCCTTCGACTCTAACGGGATAAAACCAACACACCGGAAAAGAAAAAGGCACAATCATAAACAGCCAAAATATCAAATATCAATACAAGATGCAATGCATGCCATGGCGTAGAGGATGCAAAAAGGAAACTAATGCAAGTGAAATCAATTTAATCGGAGTCCGGACGCATAAAATGTCGCGATCCGAAAATCCTCCGGCTAATCGGAAACCCTAATTTGAGTTTTTAACAAATTGTATTATTCCTAATATGCAACATAGATGAAAATGATGCTTTTGAATAGATCTTCTTTTTCTGAACATTTTGATATATTATTTGCATTTTTCTGATTAAAAATGGATTTTCTATGAATTTTCCAAATTTTAATCAATTTTTAGTCCTTTGTTGTATTTTTCTCAGTAAAGATAATGTTTAATGAAATTCAAATATTAACAGAGGCTGACATGTGGGCCCATTGGTCAATTTTAGTCAATATGGACTTAGGTCAATGACAGTGGGGCCCACTGGTTAGGGGTTTTCATTTTTATTATTCTTTATTCTTTATTTTAAAATCTGACATGCGGAGTCCACCGTCATAGAGACAAACTTAATGAGTATATTAGTTACACTGATAGGAGTTAATTAGCAGCCTCAATATATTAGTTACATTGATTAACCGATGATTAGCCATTAATATGCCTAAACAGCAATAATTGCAAACATTTAACATTAATGAATATCATCAATTTGTCCTAGCTAACCTAACTAACCTAACTAACTCATCAACCGAACTAATCTAACTACTACTTATCTAACTAACTTAGCTAACTACACTTAGCTAGCTAACCTAGCTGCCGGCCGGGATGCGGATGGCGAGCGGTGGGAGCTCCGGGTAGAGGGCTTCTCGGCGGGGAGGCGGAGCGGCGTTGAGGAGTGGCGGCGGGGAAGACGAGCTCCGGCTTGGTGCTCGGGGTGGAGGAGCTTGGGACCTAGGGCGGCGCGGAGAGAAGGCACCGACGGAGACGGCGACTCGGACAAGGCGGCGGTGAGCTCGGTGAGGCGGCGACGGCGAGATGGTGGTGAGGGCGAGGCGAGCTTCGGGGCGTTGATGCCCCGGCGGTGGTGAGGCGAAGGTGGGGATGAGGCGGCGTCGGGTGGGCGGAACCGAACGGCGGGCGAGGTGGCGTCGGGCTCGGGAGCGGGGCGAGTAGCTCGGCGGCGGCGATATAGGAAGGCGGGAAGGGCGGTGAGGTCCAGGGGAGGGCACCGGGGAATGAGGCGTGGCCGAGCGGCGGGATGGAGCCGGAGGGGGCGGCTCGGCGGTGAAGTCGCTCGGGAAAGCGGCGCCGGGCGCGGAGGCTCGAGCGACGGAGGGCGGCGCTTGGACGGGGGCGACGCGGCGAAGGGATGCGGGGCTCGGGACCCCGGCGGCGGAGGGTGCGGGTGGAGCGGAGCTAGGGGGCGGGGCACGGCGCGCTCCAGGCGGTGGCTCGGATGCACAGGGGAGAGGCGGCAAACGGGGCGGCGAGCCACCGAGCGGGGAAGGAGAGGGAGCTAGCGGCACCGGGGCGAGCGGCCGAGGCAAGAGGATAGGGGAAGGAGGCGGTGGTGCGGTAGCAGGAGGTGGCCTGGGGAGAGAATAGGAGGCCGCCACGGTAGCTCGCCACGGCAGCACATGGCAGGGGGTGGCATGGCGTCGGTGGTGATGGATGAGGATGAGCAAGCGGTGGGGAAGGAGATAAAGCAGAGGTGGCTTAGGGAAGAAGGAAGAAAACTAAGCAGGCTGGGCCAGGAAAGAGGCCCGCGCGGCAGGGGGAGGTAGAATTAGGGTTTTCTTATTTTCCTTTTTGATTTCTTTTCAAAATTTGAGCTACAACTTTAACCAAATTCAAGCACAACTTCTCAATCTGAAAATATTCGTTTAGACCACTGAAAATACTTCTCAAATCTTTAGTTCCACATTTGCTTGGATTGAAATTTTAGAACTAACCTTAAACCTTTTAAAGGAAATTTGGGGAGTCTGCCAAAGATTCAAAAATTTCAAGAACTCACTCATTTTTAACTTGATGCACATGCCATGAACTACACATGATGCACATTAACAAATACACGGAAGCAGGGACGTTACAACTATCTAGAAAAAATATTTTCAACCATGTTTTGTTGCTCAAAAACTTTGAGATATCCAAATTTTTTCAAACCTAGTATGATTCATAATAAATTGACCGTTTGTCTAAACATTATGAAAATTTGTAAGAATGACCAGCAAGGAATAAACCACCTACTAAAAATTTTACCTACATGCTACTGTCCCAGAAAATTTTGAATTATCAGTAATGTTCAGTAGATGTTTAAAATGATCATTTTCACTAATAAATTCATATCTTTATTTTTGTAAGTTCAAATGCTATGAAATCAATTGCAAAATTTCTTAAATTTAAGACGTCATCATCTGGAGTGCATCTCATACATCTCTCATCTCAGTTCATCATAATCTAGCCTTAATTTTTGTAGTTCCCTTCTTTCATCGTCATTTTTGCAATTCGGTAGAACTTAGCGACGAGGGAGTGGAGCCGCAATATTCTGAGTCTCAGCAGGAACCGGACTCTAACCCAGGCAAGCTGAGCTTGCGACATTGCCATGCCGTTCTTTCAATTATGTACATTGATTTATGTTGTGTATGCCATATTATAATCAGTTATGTTATTGCTTGATTGTTTTGGTATTTATGATCATGCTAAAGTTTAATCTGATGCTTAATCAACATGAACCATTAATAATTGAAATGAGAGATGTGGGAGCATGGTCGTGGGATGAGCTATAACATTGTTGGGGTAGCTCGAGCCCTACATCGAGTGTAATTGGAGGTTACAGTGGCGATCCTTGCGTGATGCTCCCTGATAAGCCGTGAGTATTGGTCATGAGAAGACCACAGGTGTCATCCGATTGGCAACCGCTCAATGGGGACTAGCTATCCCCATGTGAGGGACCGTGGGAGCACTTGGTGGGGCTGTCGAGCGATCAATGTCTCTTTGATTGAATAAGATGATGAAGTTGATCTAAATTTGTTTCGTATGGTCATTTCATAATTCTTATGATTAATGTGAATGGATTATGATCTCATTGATGAAATTGATTATTGTGCCCCATTGTCGACTTATCGTCGTAATGCATTTGTCTCTATTCAGATGTTTACTAGCATGTGTAGGGTAATTGTTATGAATTATGTTGATGTCATGCTATTTTTCATGTCAAATACTACTAACACTTGTGAGTACGTTTGTACTCATTGGTAGTTGTTATTGCATGGTTAGGAACAGGTGAACCCTCCCTCAATGAGTACTATCAGGATGATGCTTGAATGGTTACCCGAGTCAGCTTTCAAACTTGTGGTTGTGTTGTGTGGGTATTTTGGGTCTTATGGATACTAGCTTGTATCCTCAGGATAAAACTTGCATGTTTGCACTATTTATGTTGTTCGTACTTATGACATTTGTGTTAGTTGTTTGTAAACTAAGTAATTGCCCAAACCTTAAGGGATGTGAACTATCTATTTGTTTAAATCTTTCTTTAGAGTTCGTGTAATGATATATTAAGTTGTTTACCATATCTCTCCATACACAGTGTGTGTATGTTTGAAGTCTATGGAGTGATGGTAGAGATTTAGCATCAATCCTCTGTTCGAGACTTGTGATCGTAAGTTGAGTGACTCGCCAACTGAGATGTGTTTGCCGGTTCGGCAAGGTGTGGATGTTTGTTTCCGGCCTTCGGGTGACCCACTAGTTGTGTTTCGGTCGACTAGGTTAGGATGTGGACACGTGCGTTGGGCTTCTCTCAATGATTGTGAGGTTTGTCGCAATCGATATGTGCTAATTCCCAATAGGGTGTTTAGAACTCTATTTGACTAGGTAAATGATGCTTGTTTCTAGCTAGCTGGACTAGTAGTGAGACATATGACCAGGTGGTCAGGTTGAGTTCATATGTTGTGCTGATTTGGTGTCGGATCATCTAATGGGTTATGCATGAGGTAAACATGTGCCCTCATTACGTGGTTTCTCGGTCTTTGACGATGCATCATTTCTTAAATAAGATACGGTCTCAACCCCCGACATGGACCGCCTCCTGACCACCTTTGCCGCCGTGCACGTCTGATCTCTACGTATAGAATTGGAACAAGACTGTCGCTAGCAGCACCATCACCATGTTATTATTAATTTCTTTGTTTGATCGGGTATCATGACGATTTTGTATTCAATTCCTTACTGGGGATGAATCCGCTAGTAGCAACGTGTTCCAAGGTGTTTCTGAAGGCTCAAACTATTCATGATTCGTTTCTTTTTTATCAAGTTTTCTAGATAATGGAAGGGTTGTCCTTCTAGCCTTTGCATCTTGCAATGTAGACCATTAAAATTGGCTTACAAAATGGCCACTTTCATTACTACAAAAATTGCATTCCCGAATGGTTGAAAAATAGGTCCCAGACTTTCTAGAAAAAAGTGTCAAGGTAGACGGTTAAAATGCAGAACCATTTAGAATAGTTTTTCATTAAAAAAATAAAAATCTGTCAGGCATCCTCGATCGCCTCGGCCAAGACACGTGGCGGCTGGAACCCATGGCGGCCACCACCACCATCACCCTCTCCATCCCATCCACTTCGTCTCCCCTTTATTGCAGCGTGCACATCCCCTATGGAGCTCGTCCGGCGGCGCCCACCACTATCTGCTCCGCGCGGTCACTCGGATGGGTCGGGTGGCCACGCTTTGAGGGGAGCGCATGGTTGCTTTCCTTCCGCACCGAGCCCGCTATGACCTAGTCGGTGCTACTACTCCCGCTATTCATCACCGTGCCGAGCCCGTTGCGTCCACGTCGGGGCTACTTTCGCTCATCGTCATCGCGGTCGCACTGAGTCCGCTGTGTCCCCGTCGGTGCTACTCCCACTCGTTGTCATTGCGCTGCTGATGTGTTGTGGGCCATGCTGGAGAGCAGCCAACCACCATGGTGCACTAGTGCTTGTTGGATTGGGCACCATTCTCCTTGAGTCGGGCCAACGCCCCAAGTGGGCGACACGGTCACGTGTGGCCATGGTGGTGCGAATCTAAGGAGAAAGGAGGAGTAGTGTGCGATGGGAGGGGGGGGAGGAAAGAGGCGGCTACTGGAGGGAGGGCTAAAGTGGAGCTAGGATTGAGGGGTGACTTAAATAGCTCCCTCCACTGTCTGTATGGGCTGAACTCGCCACTATGGGCCAAATTAATCTCATATGGTTATTGTCTACAAAACCGTCTGGGATTCGTCCGGAGTAATTCCGGATGGTTTTGTGGGTAAAAATCATCTCGGATGTCTTCTTTATCCCACACAGTTCATAAAAGAAATTGTCACCAATAATATCTACATCTGTGACAGCTCAGATTTTACAACCATCACGGCTTGTACCCGTGACGGTTGTGTCTTAGACAGTACCTTTTGGGCACTCATATCACATACAGTTGCTCCGTCAAACCGTCTAGGATGTGAGATATCCTTGACGGATGTTGCCAACCGTATGAGATAATGGGTCTTGTATGATTGGTTCTGTACTAGTGTTTGTGTTTAGCATCAGTGGAGAAACCAGCCATTGCTAGCACAATGACATGCTATTCTTACAATCAGAACAACCACATAAATAACACTAAAATAGATAATTAATAATTCTCCAACGCGACAACACCTTCCCGAAATATCTGAAATATCTGAGATGTTATGTGTAGTTTCATGTGTTCCCAAGACCTGAGCATTGCATGGCTGTATGTGATCCCTTGAGATATTGCAACTGTGGACCGGGTTGATCCTTTTCCCCTTGGAAGGTCATGTACGTGAGTTCTTCGGTTCATCTATATTCTCTAATATATTCAATGGTTCTAACCATTCAACTTGAACCTTGTTGAAGTGTTTTACATGAGAAGCTTTACTATAGTGGTTTATGTGTCAACAACCAAGAAGTACATCGGTCACAATATACAGAAAGAAACTCTGATCAAACAAAGGACTGGGAACATAGTGACAAGTCCATTGTTCATCACAACATGAAGCCATTGAAACTTTACCTCTCCAGCCATTGCATTCTCATACTACAAGTTCAAGCCAAGTGTTACTGAATAGTGAAAATTTTATTCAATATATGTTGTTGACGACCGGAATTATCATCTTGGAGATCGATCCTACAAAATTTATTAGATCTGCAGAGAATCTTACTCGCAACGCTAAATTCACTCAGGATGACAGGAATATGATGAACTCTATATTGATCAATGGAATGATATACATGAGATCATGTTACAAGTGGTTAACTTTGTATGAATGTGTGTTTTTTGTGGATGAATATCTCTCCCTCTCTCATGGGGCGAAGGCCATGCTTATATACTAAGACAACTAATAGTTTCTTGTCTCTTGGTGCCAATTGCTATCGAGGTAGGAACCGTTAAGACGTTTTTAACCATTGAATTCATTCAGAATAACACCATATGTAGTTGTCTTGATCCGAAAGCGGTTGTTCTCCTTGTGCGCTTATAACTTACGCACAAGAGTAGTCGCTCCCACGACCTCCTAGCGGTCATGGTCAGGGGAGGACTCCTGAATTGATCCTATCTGGATTGGGTCTAGTAAGAGGTCTTAGGCCTTGCAACAGAGCCTGATCGGTGAACTGGTCAACGATCGTCGTCAGCTAGCCACCATGCCTTAAAAGGACAAAGAATTTTCCCTGAAGGCTTAAGTTAGCCAAGGATATCATCCAGGTAGGTCTTCTTGGATGTATAATCTCGCAATGGCCTCTTCAACAGAGTGGTCATTTATGAAAGATGAAACTGTGGTCGTTCCGCACAGGTGCCTCGTTAAAAACTTCATTTTGGAAAGACCTAGTGGGAAAAAAACCAAAATGAAGGAAAAAGAGTACACTGCCGTGCGAGAGTAGATAAGACATCTCGGCTAAGTGCTCGGCACCCCGCCTAAAAAGATGTTCTACTGCTACACTGAATTGGTGTTAGTATAGCCTTGGGAGAGTAACACACTAGTAATGGTGACTTAGTGTGAAAGCATCCCGGAATATCAATTGACGTGGTGACGTAATGCACTAGACGTGTGTGGGCTTAGGCATCAAGCTCCGTAACATAGTGATTAGTCATGTCACCAAGAAAGCGAGATCAAATGCGACGTGGTAGACAAGGGAAAAGCAGGGTTTAACTAGCTGCAGTTTCTTCCACCTTGAGGCACGCGATGTCCCCTCATTGGCTATAAAAACCAACAGGGAGAGAGATCCTTTGATCCCCATCTCCACAACATTTGCTCTTCTCTTTGAATCATTTCTTCTTCCTTCTTCCACCTCCGCTCATATAGCCATGTCAAGAAAAGGATCCTCTTCCTCTGGCGAGGATGGAGGTAATGCTGCTCATGGGGACGAGGTCACCCGCGGCAAGTGCCCAAGGGATGAAGACAACATTGGCGTAGTCGGAGAAGTAGTCGATCAGAACAGCTTGATCGAGAGTCTTTGTCACAAGGTGTATAGTCTGAAGTGGGACATGCACAGTAAGTCTTTATATTACAAGGAAATCTCTTGATTTTTCTTTTCCTTTTGATTTCCCAACACATTCTCGTTCCTCAATTTGAACATTTTCTTTGTCCTGTCTTGAGGGAACAAGAGGAGCTGGTGCAGAAGGATGTCTTGATCTGGCATGGCAAGATGGAGAGGACGAAGGACATCTTTTAGCATCTAGTTGGTTCCTTGTGCGATGAAGTTGAGAAGACTAGAACCATCGTGCAAAGCTTTGGTACGAGATACTTGGGTAAGTTCTCCGGATCTCTTCATCAAAGATCACCCTTTCATCAGCGAAGAACATACTGACTTTGTGATGTGTTTTCTGTAGGGGAGGACTTCAATAGACCAAGGTTCACGATGATCTTCTACAAAGAAGTTGATCAGTGGGATTCTAGACTCATTCGAGTCCGGAACATCCTGTAGGAGGTTGTACTAGAAGACCTAGAGAAGAATGTGGGTCTCATTATTGCCTAAGGATAGGAAATAATGAAGTTTGGAGGGTAAATAGGGAAACTAACCCAGTCCGTGGTCCATTAACACGCTTCTGCATGCTCGTGGCTCGAGGACGAGTAGTGATGTCGTAGGAGGAACGGTTTCTTTAATGCAAAGAGATGGCGTGCATATATAAGTAACCACACTTTTTCATCATCCTTTCATCCTCTTCTAGTTCCAGCATTCATGCGGCAGGGAGAAGAAAATTTTCTCCATCAATGAAAGTGTAGATATGATCACATGGTGTCGTACAGCAAGTCATCGCTGATCGAGGAGAACTTGGAGGCGCTCGTGGTGGAGGAAGTCATTCCTCCTTACCGTGAGTTGGATCGGGCTATTCCTTCCAGGAAGGAAGTATCCAAGCCGCCACCGGGGCATATGGTACCACTTTTGAAGTGGTCTTTGGCTTCCCGAAAACCCTTCTTGATCTCTGTTCTAAAGCATTATTGAATCAAACTCTTCCACCTTTGAAAGATCATCTAGGCCCTAATATGGTTTTGATGGTTAATGGCAACCTAAACTGGAATCTAATGTTTACATTGAGTGTAAGCAGAATCTACAGGTTCCATGAAGAAAGGTTATCCAGAGAAGGATGGCCACCAAAAAGGGTACAAGGTGGTTTCAAGGACAAAGAGATGGCTGTGCTAGGCAGCTGTGCCACAGCTGAGAAGAAGCCGGTGCTGTGCAGGGAGCTGCAAGCAAGGGTGATGGTGGCTTGATGCGTCAAGGGCCGTGACTTCAGTTGGTGGCAGGTAAAGCCTAGATTTGCTAGTTTCTTTGAGTCCATAGGAATCACCCGTACTATCAAGAGGGATGAAACAGTAGCAGTTGTCTAAGGGAACCTTGCTCATTGCTCAGAGTGTTGGTCAAGGGGATTGGTGCTTTGAGGCCAATTGCCCTGTGTCAATAGCTTTGCACAAAAGTATGTAGCTGTGTGTGTGCAGAAACCCTAGAGCTTTAGGCACCTGTGTGACACAGCTGTGTCACAGGTGGTCTTCCGCTCTATGACTCAGGTACATCTCTGTACCAGGGGAGAGCTTGTAAATGCTAAGGTACCTGCACTGCGATAGGCGGTCTGATGAGTCAGAAGTCTGTCGGAGGTTCTCTCCTTATAGGTATTAGAGTTTGAAGTATGCTGAGGGCATGTCATGTGCCAGGACCGGGCTGAGTAGTGCGGCTATCAGCTAAGGGTTCACCTGTGTGCGCCGCCGGTGACACAGGTGTCGGTCTGCCTGAGCCGGGTACAGTTGGGCGTAGGGTGTAGCTGTGTCACCGGTGGTTGACACCGGTGGCTCACTTAATCCTACGTGGCAACAGGGTAACGGTCAGGTGCCTGTGGACCCTATATATAGGGGACCAGGGGAGGACTCTGTCCTCAACCTTGCTCAAATCAGTGATTCACATACGACCGTTGCAAAGCCTCCAACCACTCCACAAGAGCCAAGAGCCTAAGGGTTAGTTCGAGTGGGTTTGTGAGCTAGAGCACGAGCAAAGGTTCCTCCAAGAGATTGCTGCTGCATCATCTGTTACTCTTGGAGTTTGTCTACTCCTAGACGGGTGTAGGAGTTGCTGGTATCACCCAAGCTTGTGTGGGCTGAACCAGTAGTTTGTGAAGGTGTTCTGAGGTCTACCTGCTGCAAGGCAAAAGGATCTCCACAAGCAAAAGGAAGAGTCCTGAAGGATCAGGTACTCGGAGAAGAAGCACGTTTTAGTGCTGGCCAGCTCTTAGGAGTGGTCTCTCCAACGGAGACGTACCTTCTCTGCAAAGAGTTGGGAACTTCGGTGAAAAACCCCTGAGTCTCCTTTACTTTCCTTGTATTGCATGCATATCTGTTTATCCTTGCTTGCTTGTGTCTCTTAGACTTGATCTGCTAAGTTTACCTTTTCACCTGTGCTAGATTACCTTTATACCTGTGTGTGATCATCTGTTACTCAGTTGCTTCATTCACTTGTATTCACCTGTATCAGCACCTGTGTCACAAGCAGTCTAAGTAGAGCACCTGTGTTAGGTTAACTCTTCACCGGTGTCTTCCACCTGTGTGACAGCTGTGTGTTAATTTACACATAGTTTCCACCTGTGTCACTCACCTGTGTCACAGCTGTCCACTATTAACTTGTGAAGTTAATCTGACAACTTAAACAAAAGATTAAAAGAGGGAAATTTTATAAGCCAACTATTCACCCCCCTCTAGTCGGCATCTCGGTCCTTTCAATTGGTATCAGAGCAGGTTGCTCTTTGAATTGGCTTAACCGCCAGAGTAAAGGATGTCGGGCTATGAGGGTAAAATACCTGTCTTTACTGGATCTAACTATGCTTTCTGGAAGAGGAAGATGCAGATGCATCTTACCGCGATCGATCCAGATGTGTGGGATATTGTTGATACAGGTTATAAAGTGGAGAAGGCTGAGCTCTCACCATCAACGACAAGAAGAATATCCAGAATAATGCCAGAGCTGCCACTGCCATCTTCATGGGCTTGCAAGAACATGACTTTAACAGAGTCAGCACAATGGAGTCTGCTAAGGAGATTTGGGATACCCTTACAGCAGATATATGAGGGCAGTGACACCTTGAAGAAGTCCAAGAGAGGACTGCTGGAATCAACTCTGGAGAGATTTGAGCATGAACATGGAGAAGACATAAATTCTCTATACTCAAGATTGACTCTCATCACCAACCAACTGAAGGCTTTGGGTTCCAACAGAGTTGAGGATGAAGATGTCATCAAGAAATTCTTATCTGTGCTGCCCAAGCCTTACAGAACCCTGGTCTTGATGCTCAAGGAGAAAGAGGGTTTCAGTAGGATGAAGCCTACAGAAGTGTTGGGAAGAATCCTCACTCATGAGATGGAGCTCAAGCAAGAGGGCAAGCACAGCTCCTCCTCAGGACCCAAGAAGAATATTGCACTGAAGACCACTGCTCAAGCCTCACTGCCAGACAGTGATAGCAGTGAAGATCTATCTGATGACATGTCAAGTGGAGAAGAGAATGAGCTGCTCCTTCTTACCAGAAACTTCAGAAAATTCTATAGGAAGAAGAAGCAGTTTGGATCAACTGATAGATTCAGAGGCAAGAAGCCCTCCAAGGACAACAAGTGTTTTGAATGTGGCAAGGAAGGCCACTTCGCAGCTGATTGCCCCAGCAAAAAGAAGGACAAAGGGAAGAAGAAGGACTTCTATAACAAGAAGAAGACTTTCGGCAAGCATCCTTCTTATTCCAAGAACAAGGCTACTGCAAGAGCCTATGTAGGGCAAGCCTGGGTTTCAGATGACTCTGGTTCAGATGGAGAATCAGAAGAAGAAGAAGTCCAGGTCGCTGGGATAGCAATCTCCATGGCTGACACACCCAGCTGTGTCACAGCCAAGTCAGACAGCTCCAAGCTGAACTCCAAAGCTGATCAAGCTTCATCCACTCCTGCTCCCTTATGCCTCATGGCTAAGGACTCTAAGGTATTGACTGAAGATGATTTCCCTGATTATGCTGAACTAATGGATATCTTAGAGAGAACAGAGAAGGGATACTGCAGGGAGAGGAAGGAGAACATATCCCTTAGGGATAAGCTGAGGGAGCTGAGAGAGACCTGTGATGAAGTCACAGATGACAGGGAGGATCTCAGGCTGAATCATGAGAACCTGGAGATAGCTCATGAGAAGCTCAGATCAGCACATGAGCTTCTCCTCAAGGAGCATGAAGAGTTAAAGGCAAAGCATGCCTTATGCATTGATATTTCTGATAATATTGCTGAAGCTATGCCTTTACCTGCTCCTACTGTCATTGAATCATGTTTAAACTGTGCCAGCAGAATCAACATTCTAACATCTACAGGTGGAGTGGTAGACAACTCTAAAGAGGCCTCAACCTCTAATGTTACTAACTCTGTGGATGCAGCTGAGCACAACAAGCTCAAGGAGGAGCTAGAAGAGCTTAAGAGGCTCATGAGAAAAGGTCTCTGCAGTGCCAACATTGGCATGCAAAACTATCAGCTTATAAGAGCTGAAATGTTGAGAAAGAATGAAGGCCGAAGAGGCTTGGGTTATTCTACCTCTACTGCTAAAGATAAACTGCCTGCTGCCACTAACACTTGTCTTGCAGCAAAATTCGTGAAACAGGCAGGAACTAATGACAACAAGAGTGTTGGTCATGAGCAGAGAAAGAGGAATGAAGCAAGCATTCCTTCTAACCCAGGCTATGTTTTGCAGAAGAACATGAAGGGAAAAATAGTGGCCAAGTACGTAGGTCGCAGGCGCCTGACGAAATGGTTGTCTGCCATCTGGGTGCCTAAGGCTACTCTTGCCGGTGTCACCGGTGGCTTACACAGCTGTGTACCCACCTGTGTCACAGGCAGATCTAACAGGCCACTAACCCATGTGTCTAAGGTTGCAGGTGATTGCCAGCCAAAGAGGATCAAAGTCATATCATCTGTTGCTGATGCTGTTAACCTTAAACACAAATATGCTATATATACATCTGCTACTTCTGCTTATGATAAAACTGCAAAGGGAACCAAACATGTTTGGGTCCCTAAGTGTCATCACTAATCTTGCAGGAAACTGTCTCCAGTGGAACTGATTGGATTGTGGACAGTGGATGTACACAACATATGACTGGAGGCAGAGAGGAGTTTGTAGAGATCACCAGTGAAAATCTTCCAAGTAAACATGTGATCTATGCAGACAACTCTAAAGGAAAGGTAAATGGCATTGGTAAAGTTGCCATATCTGAGAATCACTCCTTATCTAATGTAATGCTTGTTGATCAGATAGGCTATAGTCTGATGTCTGTGTCACAGCTGTGTGACACAGGCATGAAAGTTACTTTCTATCCTGAAAAGGTTATAGCTTCCAAACTATCTGATGATTCTCAAGTATTTGAAGGATGCAGGTCTGGTAAGCTATACACTGTGAATTTCTATGAACAGCCTGCAGCAGCTCCATGGTGTCTAATGGCCAAGACCAGTGCTGGATGGCTGTGGCACAGGCGGCTAGGACATGCTGGGATGAAGCTTCTGAACAAGCTGAGCAAACATGACTATGTTATAGGCTTGGAGAAGGTGAAGTTTGAAAAGGACAAACCCTGCAGTGCATGTCAAGCCGGCAAACAAGTTGGAGCTGCCCATCGACCTAAGAACATCATGACAACCTCCACTCCCTTCGAGCTCATTCACATTGACCTCTTTGGTCCAACAACCTATGAGAGCTTAGGAGGTAACAAATATGGCTTTGTCATTGTAGATGATTTCTCTAGGTATACTTGGGTGTTCTTTTTGAAGGAGAAGACACAGGTGTACAAGAAATTCAAGCATCTCATTGTCAGAGTACAAAATGAGTGGAAGGTGAATCTTGTAAAGGTCAGGAGTGACAATGGGAGTGAATTCAAGAACTCCAAGGTGGAAGCATTTCTGGACAAGCATGGAATCAAGCATGAATTCTCAGGTCCATATGCTCCACAACAAAATGGAGTGGTGGAAAGGAAGAACAGAACTCTGATAGAGATGGCAAGGTGTGAGAACCCTAATTCTGGCGTAGCCGAGAGAGGCGTGTAGTGGAAGTCGTGGAGCAACTCGCGTTGCTGAGTTGATCCAAACCTAACGAGCTATGTCGAGAGTTAGTCGAGAGGGGGAGGAAATTGTTGTGTACTCGCATCGCATTGCATTTCCTCATGGCATTTAGTATTCATATGCATTAGAAATAAATACAATTGAAATCGAAACTTTATTGATTAACGAAATGATACAAGTGTTAACAATACAACATTGTTACAAAAGAAGAAGAAGAAGAAATAAAAATTACATGATTAAGATTCTACCTATACAAATATCTAAACCCTAACTCTTGAACCTTCGGGTCTTCAAAGTCTTCAAGTCGGAGAAGGATGCTGAGAGCCGAAGGGGGAAGTCCTTCGGGAATGTAGGCGGTCATCCGAGGTCATCGAGTATGGGTACTCGAGACCGTTGGGAATCGTGCCGTTGCTGTAGGAGGCAAAAAGTTCCTAAACCTATATTTTTAAATATGTGGGGTCTTATCGGCACAGTTCCGCCGACGTCCGCAGGGTTAGCTGCGGGGGCAAAATAGTGCCGATGACCTAGAATAGATTTTAGTTTTCGAAAATAGTTTTGTAAAACATTTTGTTTCAAAATTGTCCAAGGGCCACGTGGCTAAGACCCGTATTGGACAAACCTATTATACTTATATATATGGAAAAGAGGGGTGAGAGGATAAAAATATTTTCTATTTTCCTAATCTAAATTGCCTCCATAAGTTTTATTTTGAAAAGGAAAAGTGTTTTATTAAACAAAAATCTGAGATAAAGAAAAACATGGATAAGGCAGCCACCCATATTTATCTTTTAGCCCACATAAATTGACCAAGGTCAATACTCTTGGAATAGGAGGCAGCAGTCCATCAAGCATTATACCCAGCAATCATTTCATATAAGCTAAACTGAGGCAACAAGTGTGAATAGGGCAGCAAGAATGGTGGCTTTTACCCATTGACCAATGCTAGATTCTTAGCAGACAAGGCAATCAGAGGCATAGCAGCCAACTAAAGCAAAATATCGGCCGAGCCATACCAAGCAGCTCGTAGACCAAGCAAGGAGAGTAGTAGTAGCCGACCAAGGTAAAGATCAGCCAAGCCTCACCCCACCATATTTGAGTCAAGCAAGTATCTGTTCAACCGACTTAGGCAGCAGGAACTAGTATAGATATGAGCAAGGCAACCAAATAAAGAGTGGTAAGGTAGCTGAGTAGCATCAGTACTACAGTACCAATCAATCGAAAGCATCACTTTCTCAGAGAGTAGAGAGTAGCAAGGATAGAGACTCCCAGCAAGAGCAAGGGAGTCAAGCTCCAGGAGGCTGAGGCCACCAAGTAGAAAAGAAGGAGGTCTCAAGAGGAGGATCACCACGAGCAGGAGGGAAGGAGCAGGAAGATAGCCAACCACCAGTAGGAAAAAGAGGCAAGATCAACAGCTTAGCCGAATCTTAGCTTGTTCCAACCAAAACAAGGTAATGACCATTGATAGCATCCAACCCTGCATATATTTATACATGCATTTTAGCATGTTAACAGGGACCCTCAGAATCTGTTTGCATTATAGGATTTTCGTAGGTAGCTAGGTAGAGTCTGTTCCTATCAGTGGCACCAAAAGAGTCTCAAACAAAATCCTCAGTTTGGTTTAGATTCTTCACAGGGTTTTTAGTTAGGCAGTTTATGTAGAAATCTGCTCTTATCAGTGATACCCTCCTTAACACCTTTTCTAGACAAAGAATTGGTGTAGACAAAGACCAAGTGAAGTATCTGTTCTATAGCTTATTAGCTAGCATATGCCCACATATAGATGCAAAAAACACAAGCCAAAGAGCAAGTGAGTATCTGTTCTTTCCCAGAGTAATAACCTGACATATGTATATATATCAAAACAGTAAATACCTCTCAAGAGTAGCATCTGCTCTCATCAACTCAACCAGCCAATGTCAGAATGCAAAGCATCAGCATAACTAGCTAAGGATCGAAATGAGGCATCTATTCTTTCAGTTCTTTAAACTGATACTGAGGTGTAGAGTGCACACATATAGTAAACAGGAGTAAGCAAAGATCAAATGGGTATTTGTTCTTCCCACTTAAGTAGCTGATATGCATGTGTGGATATGTATATATATAAAAGGGGGAGTTATAGATCAAAATTGCATGCTGTTCTTTCAGTAAAACAAATTGTTACTTGTACACATACATATACGTCTAGATAACAGAAAAAGCTAAGGTTCAAGACACCCATTGTCTTGCCGCAATCAGGCATTCCAATGTTAAATCACAAAGACATCAACACCATGAATATGTGTAAATATAGGCCAAAATATCACTCTTCAGGAGCACAGCATGTGGCACCAACTCAGGCTGTTCTTTTCCTTAATTAGGTTAAATACTTAGATAGAGTAAATGTCAAATTACATAGTCGAACCCTAGAATCAATTGAGGGAAATGATAAGAACCCTGGAAATTGAGGATTAGAGGAGAAGTTGGGAAGAGGGCTTACCGGTTTAAAGGGAGGACGGCGACCGAGCACTGCGGCGCGCCACCGACGGGAGGCGGGTCGGCGGAGCTCCGGTGAAAGAGCTACGACGCCGGCCACGGCCAACCCGGGCGGCGGTCGAAGCGCACGGCTCAAGGAGGAGCCGGGTCCGGGCGAGCCCCCAAGGAGGCGAGGGCGACGTTGGACGGGAGCGACCGGGGCAGCAAATGGAGGCGGCAGGACCAGAGGCAAGGCGCTAGGCGGCGGTGAGTGACCTGAGGAGGAGAGAAAAGGCACTGGCGATGGGAAGAGCGCCGGTGGCGCACGGTTCAGGTGAGAGAGAGAGCGGAGAGAAGAAATTTAGGGATTTCAATGAGAGAAGAAGGGGGCCATAAGGGCCGGCCGAAGGCTGTTAAAAAAACAGAGAATAAGAGAAAAGAAAATGAATAATTGGATTAGATGGAAAAAAATGGAAAAGGAATAAGAAGAGGTGTAAAAACTAAAGGAAAAGGGATATATTAGAAATGTACATGGATATGCTATCAATTTCTTGAAATCAGAAAATAAAAAGGAAATGGATGAAAAATGAAGATAACTTCATAAAGAGTAAATTGAAAATTTAAAGATAGTGGCCAAACTAATATAATTTCTTAGAAAGGAATTTAAATTTAAACTAAAATTGTAAATCATTTTAAATTGAACAAGATGAGTTATTCTTTAGAAAGAAGTTTAATTTTAAGTTACTTTCTTTAAAGATCCTAGCTAATTTTCATATTTCGGTCAATGAAGTATATAAGAACGCTAAAGTTTAAGTAAGGTAATCGAGAGTTGATTAATGCCAATATAGGAAAAACGAGCGTGAAATTTAAAATGCCTAACGCTCAAGCTACTCTTAGGAGTTCTAAATCTCTAAGAAATTGTTAAAAAGGTTTAAGCTTAAAGTATTTAATGATGATTTTAATGCACTCATCATCTCATGCATTCGATGCCATATGATTTGCATCCATTCTTGGGATTTCTTGAATTAGTCCTTATCGGACTTCATTGCTTTTATCAGAAGCCGGAGTTTAGCAGTCAGGACCGTCGAACTCCACTACCTATCCGTTACCAGGCAAGTCCAGTTTCTTGTTCATGTCCGTTGAGAACGTTTGTCAAATTTCCCTCTTGTCTATAACATGCACAAAAATCTATTTTCTAAAGATGAAGCAACTGTTGTTTTGTTTTGGATCGTCGGTTCTTGGGTGATCGCATGGCAGGTGGTGAAATCCTGGTCTGGGTGCCGGTTGGCACATTTGGGAAGGTGGATTTCATCACACGGGAAAGTCTCATATAAGGTTAATGCAACCAATGATCGATTGTGCTTAAGGGCCGTAGCGATCGCGCATACCACATACCCTGTATGGGCGGGGCTGAGCTAAAGTACCCTTTACCCTAGGTCTATACTCCCCCGGGAAAGGAAGACCTCAATAGTTGTATCCAGAGTATCAACTGTTGGGAAGGTGGCGTCAACCGTATGTTGGTTACCCACAAAGCGTTGTATCCGGAGTATCAACGCGAGACTGGTAGTCCTTGCCCGTAGTGCAGGACTGCAACGCGGGGTATAACCGAGCGGGCGGTGAAACGGCTCTGTGATTTGCCGGTCTGGTAGTGCATGTGACGACATGAACTCCAGGACTATTGATCGTTTGTGGGTACAGTTGTGCACCTCTGCAGAGTGTATTGAATCGTGGCATTGTCACTCCGTGTTCCCGGTTGGAACTGCGAACCCGGCAAGAAAGGGATTCATCGAGAATCCTAGCAGCTTGTGAGACAGGAGATCATTAGTCTCTTAAATTAAAATTTGACTCCCTTACCTTTAAGACTGCATTTCTTTTGAGAGAACGTTGCCGTTCTCAGTAGATAGTGCATCAAACACCTCTTTGCTATTCCTGGACTTGTTGAGTACCTTTTGTACTCATCCCTCTATCTAATTCCTTTGAGTAGATTGTGAGCCGACGACGAAGGAGGAGGTGGTCTACGTCGAGATCGACGAAGAAGTTCCCGAAGATCAGCCGACGACGAAGGAGGACAAAGGCGTCGACTACTACGTCGAGTTCCACGACGAGGACAACGCCGAGTAGAGTAATAGGTCGTAAGAGTGGTTAGGTGTAGATAAGACTTTTGCTGTAACCAAACAATAACGGTTTTAAATTTCCCGTACTTTTGGGAATGTGTTGTAAGACTTATGTTGTATTTCGAGTTTGTAAATTATGTTTGTATCATATGGACCGCTGCAATGCTTCTGTCGTGCCACTCTGCCACACAAGGACTCTACTAGATGAATACAAGACTTCACCAAGATTTTGGGCTGAAGCTGTCAATACTGCCTGCCACTCTATCAACAGGATATATCTTCATCCACTACTCAAGAAAACTCCTTATGAACTGCTCACCAACAGCAAGCCTAACATATCATACTTCAGAGTATTTGGTTGTAAGTGCTACATTCTTAGGAAAGGCAAACGCCTAACTAAGTTTGAAGCTAAATCTGATGTTGGTATATTCCTTGGTTATTCCACTAACTCCCATGCCTATAGAGTCTTTAACACTTCCTCTCAGGTTGTTGAAGAATCTATAGATGTGGATTTTGATGAGTCTTATGGCTCCCAAGGAGAGCAAGTTGCTATTGATGTAGGAAATGAGGATATTCTGAAGAAGTCCACTGGTGAGATCAGACCCACCATCAAGGAGGAGCCTGCCCCACCAAGTGATCAAGAACCCTCTACTGCATCAATCCTTGAAGACACTGGAGTTCATGATATAGAGTTCGAGTGCAACCCAGCCAATGATCAACTGGACGCAGAAGCCTTCATGCACCCAGCTGTGTCACAGGAAGAACTACCGGTGTCACAGGCAACTCCATCAGCTGTGACACAGGCAGTTAACCCCGATCCCCTTGTGATCAGCCGGCTGCAGAAGGATCACCCTGTGAACAATATCATCGGTGCCATTAATAGGGGAGTGACCACTCGATCTCGAATTGCTAATTTTTGTGAGCATTACGCCTTTGTCTCAAATGTTGAACCCAGGACCATAGGTGAAGTTCTAAAGGATGCTGACTGGATCAATGCTATGCATGAAGAGCTCAACCAGTTTGAAAGAAATGAAGTATGGTCACTAGTGGAAAGACCTAAAGATCACAATGTGATTGGAACCAAATGGGTCTTCAGGAACAAGCAAGACACTAATGGACTGGTGGTAAGAAACAAAGCCAGACTTGTGGCGCAAGGATTCACACAAGTAGAAGGTCTGGACTTTGGAGAAATATTTGCCCCAGTGGCAAGACTTGAAGCCATCAGAATCCTTTTGGCATATGCTGCTCATCACAACATCAAGCTTTACCAAATGGATGTCAAGTCAGCATTTCTAAATGGTAAACTTTCTGAACTTGTATATGTTGAGCAGCCACCTAGTTTTGAAAATGACAAGAAACCATACCATGTCTATAAATTGCACAAAGCACTCTATGGTCTAAACAAGCACCAAGAGCATGGTATGATACATTGAAAGAATTTCTAATCAGCAATGGATTTAAAATGGGCTTAGTTGATACAACTCTATTCACTAAAAGAAATGGAAAAGAATTATTTGTGTGCCGAATATATGTCGATGACATAATATTTGGTAGTACTAACTGTTCTTTGAGTGAAGAATTTAGCAAGCTGATGGCCAAGAGATTTGAGATGTCTTTAGATGGAGAACTCAAGTACTTCCTAGGATTTCAGATTCATCAACTAAAGGAAGGGACTTTCATCTCACAAGAAAAGTTCACCAAAGACATCATCACCAAGTTTGGCATGAAGGATGTAAAAGGTATACACACTCCCATGCAAACTAATGGCCATCTGGATCTAAACACTGAAGGTAAGTCTGCTGATCAGAAGGAGTTTAGATCTATGATAGGCTCTTTGCTTTATTTGTGTGCATCTAGACCCGATATCATGCTTAGTGTTTGCATGTGTGCTAGATTCCAAGCTAACCCTAAGGATTGTCACAGAGTGGCAGTCCGCAGGATTCTGAGATATTTGATTCATACTCCAGGGTTTGGCTTGTGGTACCCTAAAGGTGCAAACTTTGAACTAGTCGGCTATTCAGATAGTGACTATGTAGGGTGTAAGGTTGACCAAAAAAGCACCTCAGGTACCTGTCAATTTCTAGGGCACTCATTAGTGTCCTGGTCATCCAAGAAACAAAATTCAGTAGCCCTTTCCACTGCAGAAGTTGAATATATTGTAGCTAGTAGTTGTTGTGCTCAATTATTATGGATGAGGCAGACCTTGAAAGATTTTAACATATCTTTTAATCAAGTACCCCTCTTCTGTGATAATGAAAGTGCAATCAAGTTAGCCAACAACCCAGTACATCACCAAAGATCCAAGCACATAGAAGTGAGGCACCACTTCCTTAGAGACCATGTAGAAAAAGGAGATATACAGCTCTGCCATGTAAGGACTGAAAAACAATTAGCTGATATATTCACCAAGCCCTTAGATGAAACTAGATTCTGTGCCCTGAGGAGTGAATTGAATATCATTGATGTCTCTAACCTGCAATAAAAGGTTTGGCTTGGTGTCTAGCTGATGTGATTTCATCTCAATCATTTGCATCATTGTACCTGTGTCACCCACCTGTCTCACAGGTGTGTGCATTGCATCATGCTGGAGTCATATCTTATGGTCTATAAAGTACACTCTTTTGTGTACAAGTGCTTATCTAGATCAACTCATGTCAGCTTGAGTTTTGCTTGATTGATTTTCTGGCAAGCTGACACTGAGAAGATCACTTCTCTGATAGTGCTAATGCTTTCTTTCTCATCTAAATCAATCCATCTTGGTGTTCACTAGATGAAATATTTGTCACCTGAGTCTCCCAGCTGTGTCTCAGGTGAATGCTTTTCAAAATCCCATAGGCCAGAGTATATATCTCTTTCACCTATGTCACAGGTCCTTATGTCAGCTGTGACACAGCCACCTTATAACCTCCGGCCTATATAAAGAGTTGTTGCGTCCACACAGAAACCGCTTTGAACTCCCATACCCAAAACTTCCGCCGTGCGCCAAATTTTTGAGTTCTCGTCGTTTTCGCCGGTTTCGCCCTTGAAATTTCTTCGACAAGTTGGAGGAAGCTTTCCGTGGAACTCTAACGTCGATTCCTCCGCAACAAAGCTCAATCTCGATCAAAGTAAGCCTCTGCAAAACCCTTCTTTGCGCTCAGTCATGGTCTAGGTCTTGATAGCCTAATCCAGTAGCGCATTGGTCCATATTAGGGTTGGTCTTACTCTTGTGCAATCTTTAGATCTCATCCAACCTGATATTAACCAGTAAATCATTGTCAAACTCAAAATTCCATGAATTTGTTGTCCGCCCCCGCACATAGCTGTGTCACCGTTAGGGTCTCACCTGTCACACAAGTGCGCCTATTCAACAGGCAGAGACCTCGGTAATGCTTTAAGTCCTCACCTGTGTCTTCTCATCCTGACACAGGTGTCTAACACAGCTATTACTCTGCATCAAATGAACACCTCTTACCTACTTCTCTCTTATCTATCTTATTTCTTCAGATGTCTGGATCTGGTAATCAGCCTGAGGATATCTCAGATGATCTTCCTCTTGCCATCAGAACTCAGATCATGGAAAAAAACCAAGAAGAATGGGAGGCAGAGGAAGCAAGGAGACTTGCTAAGAAGCTTGATGCTGAGGAGAAAGCCAAGAGAGCTGCTAATATCCCCTTGTCTCCAGCAGAGTTGGCAAAAAGGGAAGCAAAGAAGAAAGCTTTGGAAGAGGAAAAACGCCAAATTGAGCTGGCTGCTAAAGATTCTGTCTCCAGGTTGGAAGAGCTTAAAGCTATAAAAGCTGTTCAGAAGGAAAAGCAAATTCAGGAGAGAAAGAGGCTTGCAGATGAAAAGAAAGCCAGCTTGGCTGAAGCTAAGAAGAAGAAGGCAGATGAGAGAGCTAAGAAAGCTTTTGCCAAAGATGCTGCTGTCAAAGCTAAGAGGGCGCCAGTTGTGGACACCCTCAAGAGAACCAGAGCTGCTGGTGGACCAGCTGATCTGTCTTTAAGCAAAGCTCCTAAGAAGCCTCGGTCAGAAACTGTAATTGAAACCAGAAAGAATAAGAAACAGCAGCAAGAAGAAGAAGAGGCTGCATGGAGAGCTGAAGCTGAGAAAAGAAGATCTCACAGTGCTCTACTCAAAAAGCTGCATGATTTAATGGATTTACTGCCGAATGTTTCAGGAGCTGAACGAGCTGCTCTGAATTCTCAAATTCAAGATCTCAAGAAAGTAGTCTTCAAATCATCTGATGTCCCCAAAGATGTCTCAGTTCAAATGGATACATAGAAGACAGACAAGGCAATCAAGGAAGAGCTTCATGAGTTGCTGAGAAAAGAAGAGAAAGCTGTAGGAGATGAGAAAACAGATCTGATTCTGCAAATGGAACGCCTTACATCTCAGCTCTCCTTGGAGTACAAAGAGTTATGGAGGAAATATCAGGATAACAAGCTGCATAGAAGGATAGATGCCTTTTCAATGGAATTGTCCTCCTGCTCAGATGAAGCCCGTAAGAAGGTCCTGTAGGATGAGATAGCTGCAGTCAATCTGAGGATTATCAAGTTAGATTGTTCAACTGCTCCTATCTCAGCAGTTCCTCTTCAACAAGTAAGTGCTCCAGCTCTTCAGTCAAGTGTGCCAGCTGAGTCTCAGGCAATATCCTCAGCTGGGCTAGAGATTGTGCCTGCAGATGTAGAGACCCAACAGAAGGCTGTTCTTGAATCCTTAGAAGATATTCTTGCAGAGCTAGACTCAAGTGGAAAGCAGCTAGAAAAGAATCTAGATGATTCTATGGCCCAGCTCAGAACATCTTTCGTTGCTAATCCCCCTGTGTCACAGGTGGCTAGCCCAGGCAAGTCATGTCTTCAGACATACCAGAGGAAAGGAAGAAAATCTCAGAGTTCAACCAGCTTTGAATCCATTTCCACCCTGGATGTTCAGAAACCATTGTCTCCTTCTCAGTTTCTAATCTCTGAAACTGAAGAACAAGCTGCACCAAAGGCTCAGCTGTCTCAACCAGCTGTGTCTCAGGCAGGAGAAGAAGCTCAGGCACAAGACTCTCACCGGTCTCCCTCACCTGTGCCACCGCCAGCTGACCCAGTTCAGTCAATTCACGCACCTGTGTCATCTCCTGTGGCACAGGTCAGTAAGTCAGCTGAGCAAAAAGATAGCTCAGAGAGCTCATCTGATGATGGAAGAGGCGTGTCTGTGACTCCTCCAAGGCCAAGAGCAGCCAGAGCTGATTCTGATGAAGATTATCAGGCAGAGGGCTCATCTCCAAGTGCCAAATCAGCAGAAGAAGCTGAAGAAGAAGAAGAAGAGGTAGCAGCTGCAGAACATGAGGACAGCTCTCCCAGTCACTCAGTTGGAGAAGAAGACATGGAAGAAAAATATCATTATATCTTTTCTCATGCTCTGAGGGCTGAGGCCAATCAGATGAAATTCATCTCATGAGCTGTTGCCAAGAAATTGCCAAGGAGTGATCCCAAGAGATCAAAGAGCAAAGTTGCCTCAATGAGACCAAGCTCATTCATCAAGATGAGGTCAACAAACCCATATTTTTCTGAAGATCAGGAGTTTATAGCTCCAACTTGCTCAGACCCCAGATTCCACAATGATCATCAAAGGGGTGTATACCATGAGATTCTTGCCTCAAAAGGATTTGTGGATTGCAAGACCATAGACTGGTCAGCTATGACAGATTCAAGACTGAGAGCAGTTCCTTCTCTGATCCAAGCCTCAGGTCTTGAATTCTTATGCAATCTCCAGCAAGATTATGATCCTGAGATCATCAAGGAGTTCTATGCCACAGTTTGGATAGAACAGGAGAATCAAGATGTTATGCTCTAGAAGACAAGAGGTCAACTTCTTTCAATCACAGCTCCAGAGTTCAACAGCTTAATGCATGTACCTCTGGAACTAGGCATGCCAAATCTTTTCAAGCTTGCACCAGTTCCTAATGAAGTAAGAAGAAAATTCTATCCAATGAACTTCAGATTCCCTGCCAAAGCCTCTTCAGATCATGTCTATTTCAAGGGTATAACCATCACAGCCAAGCATCTGATCAAGATTCTCAATGTCACTCTTCAACCCAAAGGGGGAAACACAGATGCTGTCTACAATGCAACCTAGCAGATATTGGTGCACATAGCTAAGAATCAGCATTTTGATGTAGCAAGATATATCTTTCATGAGATAGATGCTGTCACCAAGGACAAAAAGGCTAAGCTGAGGTATGGATCGTACATCATGTACATGATCCTTCAAAGAACAGGTCTTCTAGATTCTACCCTTGATCTCTCTGTGAAGTCTATCAAAACCCAGCTTAGACCTCAAGCAAATGATAATCCAGATGAGGTTGCAGTCCCTGCTTTATTTGGAGACTCTTCTGGACCAGTTGTGTCATCTCCCAGTCACACAACTGCCCCACCTGCTCCTCCAAGGTCATCACCTGTTCAATGCCAAGTCCCCACCGGTGCCACAGCTGCTGCACCTATGCCAGCCACAGCTGATGCTGATGATGATGATGATGACACCTCCTCAGTCCCTGCCAGAGCTTATCAGAACAAGATCATGCCAGTTCAATTTGCTGCTTTGCGTAAAGAAAACCGCCAGCTTTGAGAAGAGATATCTCATCTGAAAGCCAACATGGATCAAGTTCAATCTCAGCTCTCAGATATGTCCAACCAGCTCTCAGAGGTTCTTCAGCTGCTAAAGAGCAAGTCTTCTTGAAGCATCTCTTTCTCCTCTATTCCTTTTTGGGTGTTTTAGTGTCAAAGGGGGAGAGAGTAGAGAGAGAGTTGAGTGGTGCAAAGGGCAAGAGGGAGAGAGAAGAAAATGGTGTAAGGGGGAGAGCATTGGGAAATTATTTTCAAAATGATGTATCAAGACTTGGTTCTTCTTCTGTATCTTATGTCTTGATAACATTGTATCTTTTATGCAAATCTTTTGATCTGATACATGTCTTATGCATTCATATGTCCATTCTTATATGTTGGAATGCTCTGAAATACACATGTTTGGTATGCTCTGATGCACATTTTGCTATGTTAAACATGTGTGAATGCTCAGATACATAGTTTGCTCTGTTATACATATGTATGCTCTGATATATACATGTCTGTCATGCTTTGGTATATATATCAAATTCTCTGATGCATGTCTTGCTTGTGTTATGCTCTGATATACATATGTTTGATATGACTTGCTCTGATTGATTATCAGTATCCACTTCAGTTAGACAGTGAAAATGTTAAGGAATATAATGCTCTGATAATTCATCCAACATATCTAAACTGATAAGAATGCAAGTCATCAGAAAATACTTCCCATGCTTAAAACTTGTAAACTGTGCATTTCTTCTTAAACAAATCTTTTATGCACAGATTCAGGGGGAGTATATTCTAGCACCATTCACATGTTTCAATATTCCAATTCTATATATTTGAATGTGTGAAGCTTGGGTTGCCACTAACCACCAAAAAGGGGGAGATTGAAAGATCATCTAGGCCCTGATATGGTTTTGATGGTTAATGGCAACCTAAACTAGAATCTAATGTTTACATTGAGTGTAAGCAGAATCTACAGGTTCCATAAAGAAAGGTTATCCAGAGAAGGATGGCCATCAAAAAGGGTACAAGGTGGTTCCAAGGACAAAGAGATGGCTGTGCTAGGCAGCTGTGCCACAGCTGAGAAGAAGCCGGTGCTGTGCAGAGAGCTGCAAGCAGGGTGATGGTGGCTTGATGCGTCAAGGGCCGTGACTTCAGTTGGTGGCAGGTAAATCCTAGATTTGCTAGTTTCTTTGAGTCCATAGGAATCACCCGTACTATCAAGAGGGATGAAACAGTAGTAGTTGTCTAAGGGAACCTTGCTCATTGCTCAGAGTGTTGGTCAAGGGGATTGGTGCTTTGAGGCCAATTGCCCTGTGTCAATAGCTTTGCACAAAAGTATGTAGCTGTGTGAAAACCCTAGAGCTTTAGGCACCTGTGTGACACAGCTGTGTCACAGGTGGTCTTCCGCTCTATGACTCAGGTACATCTCTGTACCAGGGGAGAGCTTGTAAATGCTAAGGTACCTGCACTGTGATAGGCGGTCTGATGAGTCAGAAGTTTGTCGGAGGTTCTCTCCTTATAGGTATTAGAGTTTGAAGTATGCTGAGGGCATGTCATGTGCCAGGACCGGGCTGAGTAGTGCGGCTATCAGCTAAGGGTTCACCTGTGTGCGTCGCCGGTGACACAGGTGTCGGTCTGCCTGAGCCGGGTACAGTTGGGCGTAGGGTGTAGCTGTGTCACCGGTGGTTGACACCGGTGGCTCACTTAATCCTACGTGGCAACAGGGTAACGGTCAGGTGCCTGTGGACCCTATATATAGGGGACCAGGGGAGGACTCTGTCCTCAACCTTGCTCAAATCAGTGATTCACATACGACCGTTGCAAAGCCTCCAACCACTCCACAAGAGCCAAGAGCCTAATGGTTAGTTCGAGTGGGTTTGTGAGCTAGAGCATGAGCAAAGGTTCCTTCAAGAGATTGCTGCTGCATCATTTGTTACTCTTAGAGTTTGTCTACTCCTAGACGGCTGTAGGAGTTGCTGGTATCACCCAAGCTTGTGTGGGCTGAACCAGTAGTTTGTGAAGGTGTTCTAAGGTCTACCTGCTGCAAGGCAAAAGGATCTCCACAAGCAAAAGGAAGAGTCCTGAAGGATCAGGTACTCGGAGAAGAAGCACGTTTTAGTGCTGGCCAGCTCTTAGGAGTGGTCTCTCCAACGGAGACGTACCTTCTCTGCAAAGAGTTGGGAACTTCGGTGAAAAACGCCTGAGTCTCTTTTACTTTCCTGTATTGCATGCATATCTGCTTATCCTTGCTTGCTTGTGTCTCTTAGACTTGATCTGCTAAGTTTACCTTTTCACCTGTGCTAGATTACCTTTATACCTGTGTGTGATCACCTGTTACTCAGTTGCTTCATTCACTTGTATTCACCTGTATCAGCACCTGTGTCACAAGCAGTCTAAGTAGAGCACCTGTGTTAGTTTAACTCTTCACCGGTGTCTTCCACCTGTGTGACAGCTGTGTGTTAATTTACACACAGTCGCTACCTATGTCACTCACCTGTGTCACAGCTGTCCACTATTAACTTGTGAAGTTAATCTGACAACTTAAACAAAAGATTAAAAGAGGGAAATTTTATAAGCCAACTATTCACCCCCCCTCTAGTCGGCATCTCGGTCCTTTCAACCTTGCACCCAATGTGATACTGATCATTACTACCTTCATCCATCTGTTTGAGGCATTCTTAGAATGGTCTTACAAGTTGGTATGCCGCTTTCAACTTCTTCGAGTACCAGATCTATCCTTTATAGGCTAGAGGAGAGCTTGCTTGCCAGTTACCTTCCTGGAGGATGCGGAAAGCTTGCGAATAGCAGGTACTCATCTGTTGAATTTTTTTCCACTTTTATTGATTATTGACTTTGATCGAATTGACATGCTTGTGTCCTTGTTTCAGTGAGGATGAACACAGAGGTTGACACCCTTGCGTCCTATGGGTTGAGGGATCCTATCACCCTCAAGGCATTGAAGGAATAGCCTATCAACCTAATCTTCATTAACTTCGAGTAAGATTGGGCTCGGCTACAGGTGATCAACTTTTATTCCTTGACCTCCCATTTACCGTTAAGATCTGGCATGTTTTATGATGAATTCCCCTATGAAGGAGAACTGATATAACGAGAACGATGACTTCTCAGCAGCCATCTGTCTACCCAGGAAAATCCGCAGGACGGTACCCAAGGTTTATGCCAAGCCCAAGGCTTCCAGCGGCTCTCTGATAGAATCCAAGGAGGAGATTGTTGTCACGTCCAGAACATGCAAGCAGAAGGCCCTAGAGGACATGGTACCGGTGGGTCGGTTCTCCCTGACTCTGGAAGGAGATTGCCTCCTTACCAAGAACCAAAAGGTAAATCTTGCCCTTTCATGATTGTCCTCATTCGGCTGGACTATCTATATGGAGATTCTATTGTGATAGACCAGCTGACCTCTCTAGTAGTGTACTCCTTAGAAGAAGAGGGCGAGAGGATGTGACTTGAGGCCTTGAACCGAGTCAGTGGCATCGCCCAGCGGATCATCGATGGCTTAAGACCTTGAGTCATCACAGCTTCTTCTTCGAGCTCCAAACCTGCCAGATCTTAACGTAGAGAGAATAGCTGCCCTACTTATCTTTGTCAAAACTTTTAGTAAGAACTGTTAGTCTTATGATGCTAAGGACTGTGAACTTGCATGCAAAAGGCATGCTACAAACTCAATGCTATGTTAGCCTTTCCCTGTACTATGTAGCCCCCGCCTTGAACGTTGAAATGAGTTAAGGGAGAAGTGGCTGTAGTTGTAAACGTGTCAAAAAAAAGACCAATGTCTCATTTGTCCAGACAAAATCAAGCTACTAAGCTCCCAAGTAGTGAGAACTAGCTGATAATAGAGTGTCTCATACAATTGTCATTCACAAAAGTATATTATTGACAGGGTGTAGCTGATAGGACCAGTGGCATTCATGACAACCATGACTGTAGTGATCACTTAGGCACATTTGATAGGAAGAAAATGCCTAAGAGATGCCATGAAAAGACAAGAAAGGCAACAAGATGAACATACTATCTTTTATTCATACACAATACTACATACTTATAGTGTGTGAAACAATTAGTTATACATAGAACTTCTTGAGGTGTTCGATGTTCCATGAATTGTCAAAAATGTTGTCGTTTTCGTCAGCTAATCTTACTGATCCGGGACTTACGACGACAGGGGCTTTCCCACTTGGAAGATAGCTTAAGCTAGCTTAATTCTAAATTTTTCATAGAACCAAGTCACCCAGCTTGAGTCTTCCTTTGTGCACTCCTTGGTTATAGTACCATAGTAACCCTTGAAGACCTGACAATTACGTGATCACATCGCTCCCCTAGGAGGTTCAAGTCATCTTCGTGTTGCTCCTGTTGATCGACTGTGTTGAGCAAATCAACACGGGTTGAGCCAAGCTTGATCTCGCTTGGAAGCACAACTTATGCACCATATTCTAGCATGAAAAGCGTCTCACCTGTCACTCGACTGCTCGTGGTGCATACTAGCCATACAACAGAGGGAAGTTCATCCATCCAGTTCTCAAAAGGGCCTTAAGGCGATTAAAGACACGTCTCTTTATGCCTTGCATGATTTGACCATTTGCTCGCTCGACGGCCTTGTTACTTTGCGGGTGTGACAGTGATGCGTAGAAATTTTCCTATCAAACCCTTCACAATATGATGTGAAAGACTGGCAGATGAACTGGCTACCATTTTCCATGATCAGATGACTAGGTACGCCAAACCTTGTGACCACATTCTTAAGTAAGAATTTCTGTGCCGTTGCGGCAGTGATACTGACCATCGAATCTGCCTCTATCCACTTAGTGAATATATCAATCGCTACAAATAAGAATTTGTACCGATAAGATGCTATCGGTAGAGAAGCCAAAATGTCAATTTTCCCATGTGGAGAAAGGCCAAGACAAGGGTATCATCCGCAACTGGTTGGATGGTAAGCGAATTTTCCTAGCATAGAATTTACACTAGTCGCACGTCTTGATTAGGTGCATGGCATCCTGTAGGGTAGTTGGCTAGTAATATCCTTGCCGGAATGCCTTGCGTACCAATGTCCTATAGGGTGCATGTGATCCGGACAAGCCCCCATGTATATTTTTGAGGAGTTCTATCTCGAAGGTCTAGGATATGCAACACACTAGAGCTCCTTTTTTTTACAGTGATCCATCTATTGGCTTATACAAATGTGCTCTTTGAACCACCCTTTCCTTCTCGTTATGGTCCTCCAGCAGTGTCCCTGATTCTAGATAAGTGCTCAATGGTTGCATCCACTCCGCATGCTGCTTGATGACTGCGACCTCCGAAGTAGTCATGGAAGGGTCTATGGAGGGTTTGAATAGGTGTTCGAGAAAGACACCTATTGGAACAAGTGTTCGTGTGGAACCCAGCTTTGATAGTTGGTCCGCATGGGTATTATTCTTGCACGGAATGTGTTGGACTTCAAAATCCTAGAAGCTTTTATCCAACTTCCTCACCTCAACCAAGTTGCGAGCCATTGTCTCATCAGAGCATTGATACTCCTTGCCCATCTGGTTTATGACTAATTGCGAGTCAACCTTTGCTAACAGTCGACGGACTTCGAGGGATTTCACTAATTAGAGCCCGGCTAGAAGGCCTTTGTACTGTGCCACATTATTGGTGGAAGGGAAGAGATCTAAATGACGTACCATAACTAATCACCCTAGGGGTGAGAAGCAAGATACCAGCCCCCGATCCCTTGAGCTCATGGGAGTCGTCAAAATATAACGTTCAATGCTTCTCGGTTATTGGTGAAACCAAAGACCGAGTCTCCTATTCGTTCATTCAGCGTCAAAATCTACCAACGCCTGGCTCTTGATCGCTGTGCAGGTAGAAAAATGGAGATCAAACTTTCCAAGTTCAATAGCCCACTTGGCTATACAGCCAGTGACTTCTTGGTTCTGAAGGACGTTGCCAAGAGAAAATGAGGATGACATTGTGATCCTATGAGATTGAAAATAATGCCTCAGTTTTTGAGAAGTTATCAGAAGGGCATACAAGAGTTTTTTGACCTTGGGGTATCACTCCTTTGGTCCATGTAAGACTTCACTTGTGCAGTAGATTGGTCTGTGAGTCCCTTCTTGTTCGGCCTACACTGAGCAAATTTGGTGTGGCTGCCAAGTACACTAGCAACGGTTCTCCTTCGGAGGGGGAAACCAAAACTAGAGGGTTCATGAGGTAGGACTTTAAGTCCTCGAAGGCCCTCTCGGTGTCATGGGACCATTGAAATTGATTATTATTTTTGCGGATAGCCTTAAATAAAGGCAATCCATGTTCTCCTAACCATGAGATGAAGCGACTAACAGTTGCCATCCTGCGTGTTAGGGCTTGGACCTCCTTCAAGGTGGAAGGTGGTTGAAGATTTTCAATGGCACGAATCTTTTCCAGATTTGCTTCGATCCCACGATCACGAACAAGGAACCTCCAACAGCTTGCCAGAGGCCACTCCGAAATTACACTTTTTGGTATTTAGCTTTATCCGTGTTATCGAAGGTCTCCTAGATTCCTTCGAATGATCGATAGCTATAGTGCTTTTCACGATGAGGTCATCCATGTAAGCCTCCAAGTTTCACCCGAGTTGTGTGCTGAAGGTCTTCTCCATCAAACAGTAGTACATGGTGTCAGAATTCTTGAGTCCAAATGACATCTTTACATAGCAAGTTGATCGATGTGGGGCAAAGGAAAATTATCTTCCGGACAAGTAGTGTTCAAGCTGGTGAAATCAATGCACATGCACCACTTACCGTTTGCCTTCTTGACCAACACAGTATGTGTGAGACACTCGCGGCGGTTGACCTTGCGAATAAAGCCTGCCTCTAGGAGCTTGTCGAGCTCCACATATATAGCTTCTTGGTGGTTCAGAGCGAATCATTGAAGTTTTTATTTCATAGGCTTCTTCCCAAGCTGAATTGCTATGCTATGCTTGATACCTCCTTTCAGAATCCAGGCATGTTAGACAGCTTCCATGCAAAGACGTTCGCATTTGCCTGGAGGAAGGTGACAAGGGTGCCTTCCCATTTCTTGCTCAATCCCGCACCAATCCACATGGTCTTGGACTGGTCGTTGGGGTTGAGTGGCACTAGCTTGACCTCCTAAGCAGGCTGAGGATTGGCCTTCGGTTTACCTGCTTTAGTAGAATTCTCCTCTAAAGAAAATTCTTTTGGAGGAAGTTGCTCGATGAGCTCAAGTGACTTACGATCACATGCAAGAGTCATCACCTCTTTGCCTTACACGGCTATCATGCCCTTCAGGCCAGGAATCATGACCGTTTGGTAAGCATGATGAGTTGCTTTGGGGTAGTCGTCCTTGTCAAAGGTCAGAGAGGTCTCCGACCACCTGTGGTACTTTGGTTGTCCTGGTGGTAGTGCTTCAACGCAGTTGGCTTCTCGCCATGTCATCTTGTACTACTGCTTGGAGGTGAAGGTAGCAGAGTTCCCGAGACGTGGTGCTTCATTTCTTGATAACTCATCGCCAGTTCCCCTCCTTTGTTTGAGGTTCCTGGAGGTCGTTTGCCCTCCGGAGGCTTTGCATTGGACCTTTTCCTGCATAGTAGTTGTCTATCTATTGTTGCCAAATACGACAGTTGGGGAGGTCGTGGCCGATGGTGTCGTGCATCAGACACCAGCGTTCGCTGGGGGGTCGGTTGAGTACCACCCTGGCGCCTAGGTTGCCACTGTGTACGGTGTCTATCGTTAGGATGTTGTTGGTCCATGACTGCGACCTCTCGAGAAAAGGAGTTATTTTCCCTTTCTTATTCAACTTCCTACCACCGCTCGAAGAACGCTCGACCACTTGCCATTGCCACCCACCAAGTCCTTTGATAGGGCCTCCCGATGAGAGTTGGAACTCTTGTCGAACCACATCTTCCAAGGCGCCTCATCATCTACGTTGGAGTACTTGTTGACCATATTGAAGAGATCTATAGTGGTCTTTGACGGGTTGAGGATGAGGTCCGAGTATAAGTGGGGTGAGCTTTCATCACTCATTGCTTCCTTGAATGTTCAGAGCAGCTATCAATCAGGGACATGTTGAATGGAGTTGCGCACTTGGACGAACCTCTTGGCAAACTACTGGAGAGACTCGTTCGGCTTCTGGTGAAGGCAAAATAGGTCGTCCTCCTTGCCCGGCTTCTTGTAGCACCCCTCGAAGTTATAGACAAGTTTGCTATAGAACATCTTCCAACTAAAGATGGAGCCCTAGGGTTGGTTGAACAACCAAACCCTCATGGAGTCCTTCAGTGCCACAGGGAGATAATTTTCCATTACCTTCTCATCACCCCAGCAGTGAGGATGGCGGTAGTGTATATTTGCAGAAACTCCGACGGGTTTTGACTTCTATCAAAAAATTTGATATGCGCTGGCTTAAAATTGGATGGCTAGTTCATGTCCCTGAGGCCAGATGAGAATTCCTTACAGCAGACGAAGGAGATGTTGCACCGTCAAGGAGAGCATCGGTCATCATGGCTATCTGGAGAATGGCTTCCGTGCGAGCTCCGTCGGGAACTGCTGCCTCGATCGTGACCAAGGTTGGCTCCTCGGTGGTTGTCCGCGTGGCAGCAGTGACTATTGACGTCCTTGGATTCCTCCACTACCAGGGTGACGATGATGTTGTCTACTGCCTCCTTGAGATCTGCCGTAATGTTCCTGATACCGCCCGTGCCACATCCACTGGAAAGGTGTCGGGCAGCAGAAATATGAAGGCAACGGTTAGGTACTTGGCCTTCAGTGATGAGGGAACCATCTCTGGAGGTGTGTTTACATCCTCCACCACTAGTACTCGTCGGCACGCTTCTACTGTATTATTGCTAGAGCCGTTGGATGGCAAAGAGTTCATGTCGACATTGGAGGACATGCACCTATGTGGCGGCACGTAAGATAGCGTCACAAGATGCATCCTCCTGTCATTTGCATTCTTTGGCTTCTCATGCTCGGCATTGTTCGGGCGTCTTGTGTCACGTCGGGCCCCCAGCACTATGGCCTCCTGGAGTCCTGAGCACACGAATGGGGAGAACATGCCATCGTCGTCGGAAGAAACACATTGAAGGACGAAAAGTAAGTTTCCTCTAGTCGCTTCGGCCATTTCCTCGACAAGGCATCTACGAGCGAAATCATGTCGTAGCATTTTTCCAAAGAAACTCTGCTCACTTGATCCTCCAGAACGCTTAGGCCCGGCCACTCTAGAGGCAGGCAGAACATATTCCAGGAAATATTCTTCACCCGAGAGATCTCTCAGGGCAGGGATGGTCGGTGAGTTGTCACCCCGGAGGCACTGTCGGTTGCGATGGCTTGCGCGAGAACATCTCCCGCAACTCTTCACGCAAATAGCTCAGAAACGGTGAACACAGAACCTCAGTTAGCGAGTACTCTCCTGCGGAGGGTAGTGCAAGGGAGACAGTTGTCGGTGGTTCACTGATGAACTATTCTTGGTCGCTCGATGGAATGCATTCTGGGTCAGAAACTCGAAACTCCTCGCCATCATCATGGCCGATGATGACGAAGCCTTTGTCCATGCGATCGGCATAGTAAAAAAAATTGCGGTAATGCTCCTCCGGTGACACCAGCGAGAACTCCTCCATGACCGATGCAGCAGACGTATTGCTGAGGCGATTCTCACACTGTAGGTGCTGACTCCTCATGGACGGTGCCAACTATCAACGATCGAAACTCTCTCCCAAAGATCGATCCTGCAAAACTTGTTAGTTGTGCAAAGAATCTTACTCGCAGTGCTAGGATCACTCAGGATGACATAGATAGGATGAACTCTGATCAATAGAATGATGTACAGGAGATGATGTTACAAGTGGTTCGTGTAGGGAAAGTTGTGTATGAATGTGTGTTTTGTGGATGAATCTCTCTCTCTCTCTCTCATGATTATATACTAAGGCGGGAACCGTAATGATGCCTCTAACCATTGAGTTCGTTCGAGATAACTCCACGTGTAGTTGTGTTGATCTAAATGCAGTTGTTCTCCTTGTACGCGTACAACTTACGTACAATGGTAATTGCTCCCATGACATCCTAGAGTAGGCGGTCGTGGTTAGGGAAGGACTCCTCAACTAATCCTATCTGGATTGGACTTAATAAGAAGTCTTATACTTTGCAACAGAGCCTAATCGGTGACCTACTCAATGATTGTCGTCATATACTACCATTGACTATTACACATCCTTCCAAACTGAAAGGGGCTTAGCGATTGGACGCTCTCAGATCATCAACCCCTATTTTAGGCCAATCAGGCGTCGTCGACACGTAGCCTGAAAGTTGGATCAATCTGGTGGATTTGGGGAGAGTTGGGGATTAGGTCTCAACGTGGCGTAGGCTTGTCATCACGGGCTTCGTCACATCGCCACGAAGCCCCCAATTCCACGCGGTTGCAGAGAAAAGAGCATCTCACCCGTCTCAAACCCCTCGCACCGTGCCTCCGCTCACCTTGCCTTCTCCGCTTCTCCCCCATTGTCCACCATCGCTCGGCCTCGCTTTCTCCACTTATTCCTTCCCATCAGCCGATGCCCATAAGTCACACTATTTTCTCCACCCTTGTCTGCTTCCTTGGTCTTGCCAACATGAGGGAACAGCTGGGCGGAGTAGGGCTTCAAGGGCAACGACGGAGGGTGCGAGGTAGGGTGCCAAAGGTGAAAGGCAACGAAAGAGAGAGGATACAATGGCAGCGAGATATGGAGGCAGTGTATCTGCTAGATCCAAGGTGTCTCCTCAACTCCTTGTGCCATCGTGTAGGTGCAAGAGGAGAAGCTCAACATGACGAGGTAGCCGTGCAATTAGTTTGGCAGAGGCATCCTAGAGCACGCCATAAGACCTCAGGAGGCAGGGGAAAGTGAAGGTGTCTGCGAGGAGGACATGGGGCAGCTAGCAAGGAAACAGTCTATGTTTGCGCGCTGCCATACCGGGCGCCGTGTCTCACTCGCACCACCATCAGCTCCATCTAGGTATCATATATATCTATATGTATATAATTATATATATGTCCCTACGGCGGCTCGGCTGTCGTCCAACTACGTGTTTGGGCGTTGGGTGGCTGATTTGTATGTCGTTCCTTCCCCTACCCTGGCTACTGAGTTCAATCTAAGTATCCCGAGCCATGTCTTCTCTCTCGGTCCCAGTTTGTCTTCTATTCCTCTGGCTTGATTTGATTTTTATGCGTGCATTTTTCTGGCATGCTAGCAAGTAGACATGGAATTCAAAACCACTAGCTAATTGATTATTATTTACTTCTCAGCCTTTGTCCTTCCTGTTGAGACTAGAGCTTCTTTTTATGTTTTGGAATTTGGCGCATCTATACTACTATTAAAAGCACGATTTTTTCTTTTCTATAACCATCCTGTTTACTGTACACAGAACATCTCTGGCCATCCGATCAAAGCCATCCAACGGACCAAATCCGCGCGATGTTTCGCCCCCGTCTTTTCCGCCATCCAACAGAACAACACGGGCTCGCCCCTATGCTCCCTCCATTTTCGCAACTCCCGATCGCTCGCCCTCCACCTCCCTCTCGCCCCACACCCCGACGCCTCCCGCCGCCTCCCTTCTCTCCCCGCACGCCGCCCGTCACCTCCCATCTCTCCCCGTGTCCCGTCACCTCCCTCCCTCTTGACCCGCACCCCGCTGCCTTCCCCTACACCAGATTTGGTGCCTCCCTCCTCCCCCACCCAGCCGTCCCGTCCTCCTCCTCCTCCCGTCCTCCGCTCGCCCCCTTCCGTCCTCCTCCCATCATCGGCCTGCCGCCCCGCCCGGCTTCTCCTCCTCCCGGCCGACCTCCTTTTGCCGGCCGACCGCCCTCCCGCCGCAGCCCCCTCCTTCCTCCGCCCGTATCCTCCTCCCGCCGTCCCCCGGCTCCCCCCATCGCCCTGCCGCCCTGCCCAGCTCCTCCTCCTCCCGCCGCAGATCCAAGAGAGAGAGAGAGAGAGGTGGAGATGGCAGGGAGGCTGACCACGATGGATTCCCATGTCCTGGGCGACCACGGCGTCGCCGCGCACGCAGCGGCCTTCACTCTCCGCCACCGTGTCGGCATAGGCCTCCCCGTCGGCCGACACATCGTCCCCGACCACCCCGTAAGGCATCATCAAATCCATCGTCTCTCTCTCATTGTGTGATCTCCGTCTCTAATCGATTTCGATCTGGGACTGCTAGGGATTTTCACCGTCCCAAAGAGGTGCAGCTGTCGGTGAATGACGAGCTGGTATGGGACAATGGCACGCTCTTCCCCAAGCCCTGCGTCAACCGCCGTCTTAGATTGCGTTATTTACCCTTGCTGCCTTGAAAGCTATGTTGGATGAAGCATAATTTCCTCCATGAATGAGAAGCGATGCATCTTTTATCTTCATATGTGGCTATTATGTGGCTATTGATCATCTGAATTGTTTCCAACGAAAAGCAAAAAAAAACACTTTTATGCTTGATCTAACGATTATGTTCATATCCATTGTGTTGCATTGTATCGTAGTCTTAAATTTCATCTTTCCCCCTTGTAGATAAGATAAGAAAGCTCAAAGAGTTGCTACACAAGAGTGACAAGCATATGTGCCGACTGCAGTGCACTAATCTGAAATGGGCGTACGTGTTCTTGGATTCAAATTGTTACTCCTGAGAGGTTATGGCTTGATGATATGTCCATGCATCTCCATGTCGTGTGTTTGGATTCTGTTAATGCTTTTGCAAGCATCTGATACCTCAAGATTAGAGTTTCTATATTTCTCTCTATATATTTTCAACAATTTTGCATTACAACAATGATATCAGAATTACTTCCTTTCTTCCCTCAACATCATGATTCAATGACTTGCTAAATACATGAACTTTTTCCCATGCAGATCAGTTAATATAGGAGTTCTTCATTTTCCTAAAATGTTTTGGTGTTCCTTAAGGTCTTGAGACACACGTTTCCAATGTTTTACCCTTTGCAACTTCAAATTATGTTACTTGACTTTTTGAACTCATATTATGTTAAAGGTATTTATATTTTAGTAAGGTTTACTACAGGCATGTAGATAGAAGCATAGAACTTAAGTTGCAAACTGATGTGAGGAAATGCATTACACTAAATTTATAATTGCTATAGGTTATACCAGCTTGAAGAAATATTCTGATTGAAAAATATCTTTTTGACACAGGGTCTATTGGTCACTCTAGATCAGTCGATTGATGATGAGATAAACTTCTACTGCATAGGTGGTTCTTGTGACGGGCGTCTCCTTCTAGTATCGGCCCTGGGTTCTACATTGAACTCATCTCATTCCTTATTGCACTCTTGAATCTTGATTGACTGATCTGCCCATATAAAAGCCTGATGATAAAATGTACTTCATAGCTTATTCTAAGGTGTTTCAATGTTAGACTTTTCATGTTTCACCTTCAAATCAAAGTTGCCAAAATACATCCTTTTTGTAGGTGGCCGCTAGCTCCTAGGAATTGTTTGCTCCTTTTGAGACAAACATATTAGTTTTCTGAACTTCTATCATGTTTTTTCATGCTGCATATTTGTCTCTCATATCCTTTCTACACTAAGTCACACGTGTATTACTGCACATTGCACAATATGTTTGTGACGAGAGATTAACACACATTGCGATTTGACTTAGACGTTAGAACAGTATGGGATTCATCTTGTGAGACTAATGCACTACAGGAGATGGAAGGTAGCTTTTTGGTTCCTTAAACAGGATTTATCCACCCATATTCCCGCAATGCTACTCCTGGTTTGTCCAAAGAACTCCCTGGTCAATTGGTATCTCATGCTATTCATCCAATGATTAGTCCAACGTCATTTCAACTACAAATATTTTTCTCTGAATTTTGTTCAGCAAAAATATATATGCATTACATATTCTTTCCTGCTATGGGTTTTCTATGCAATTGCCTTGAGTTAGTGAATTGAAGGAGAATCTTGTTTATGCTCTTTTGTGAAGGAGAAGTGAGGTTTGCATGTTGTCATGTCCGTGTCTGTATATATTGTTCAAGTGGAGTATATCAAGCAAAATGCATAATGTTATAATGTCACCATGCATGTGAGTTCACTTAAAGGAACCATCATGTAGTTTATTAAGAGGTGCTCCGAAATGATTTCTATGTGCTGAACTAGCTTATGCAGATACTCATGAAATATACTCCCAAATGACACAGCAACTGTGGAGCCCGGTATTTAACCACTTTGCTCTTTGCTTGTAGTCTGAATTCGGATAAAAGGTTCTCTATTGCAATAATTATGTATTCATTCATGTGATTCCAATGGCAGGAAAAACACAAGGGGCCTTTTCTTCCAAATTGACTTGGGTGCTGCTACTAAAAGCCAGCTAATTACTTCTGCAGGACATGTAGTGCAAGTTATACAAGTACCCACGGTGGACTCTGTTCCCGCCAAGCTGCTGAGAAGGTCTTCTCTCCATTGGTTTATTTTTTTCAAAAACCCTAAGTGAAATTTAGTTGCATTAAGCTCAAATGCTCAATGCACGTAGTACGAGGGCATGCATCCAGATCACTATTTTTAATTTTAGTAATATTGAGTTTGTTCATATGCTTTCAGCTGTAGGTGGATAATGCTCGAGATTCTTGATATTGCAGCTGAATAATCTATCATTTCTTCTTCTGAAAGATGGCTATTTCAATCCTAATTGGCACGAGGTTTGAATGAGTCTTTTCATGCTTAATTAGTGCTTTCATCCAGTCCAAAAGGAATAGCTTAATTGGCTACCTGCACATAAATTAAAGCTATCAAAAATTTAGTTTGCATCACTACAATTTGTCGTATGCAGCATCCTATAACCAGATCCACCTTGGTTTGATATAGTTCTTTATGATTTCAAAGCACATGATGTCTCATGAATTAGCATGGTGTAAATCGTAACCATGCCTTCCGAAACACTTCATCATATGTTTCTGTTTTCTGTTGGCTGATTAAAATGACCAAAAAAATCCTATACGTGGATACAAATATTTCTGCAAAACCTGTGATGGCAGTACATTGGTGTTTTTCACCTAAAGTACTGTATGTTTGCCCTCATTAGGTTTTCTGATCACATACCTCACTTTGAATCTTATGGATGGTCATGGCCAACTAGCTCTTCTTTACATTTTGTCTTTGACGCTTGGTAAGGATTGCCTTGTGGATGGTGATGAGTTTCATAGCCTCAGACTTTTTGTGCTCTGTTTTCACAAACCACCGTGCTGCTGCAGGTACCTTCATAGCTTTCAAGATTTTGTATACACTAACTGTTTTATTTCAGATTTTGATGCGGATCCGGGGAATGGTCGTTTCATCACTGTTGTTGCCTTTTCTTGTGTATCTTTTTTTATCTCATGGATTTCGCAAAGTGTTATTTTGGTAACAGTCAAATATATATGTTCTTCGTAGTCTACTAGATCTTAGATATATCATGTACCACTAATCTTGGTTTGCATTCTTTTATGCCTTCTAATACCACTGCAGCTTAGTGTGCCATAGCAATTAGATTTTACATAGCTTTCGAAATATGTAGCATACAGGGTTTGGTAATGGGTTGAGGTTTTATCTAGATGTCCCATTCATCATGCGTGATTCAGTTTTGCTTAGGAGAGACTTCCAAGCTAATTGTGAATCACTTTTTATCTCATGCCTGTGGAATAAGTGTGGCTTTGATAACCATCTAATATACACCTTTCACGGGTTTAATTTCATTACACTTTAAGTAGTAGTCTGATGAGATAGTTCGTATGTTCATAACCTTGCTTTGTGTAAGTGTAGGTTATTTGGTCTATTTAAATTAGACTTGGTGCCCCTCAAAAGAAAAGATTTTGTGACCTAATAAGTAAAAAATCAAATATTTTTAGACTACAGTTACACTTGATTTTCTTACTAGTTGAACTATAGGTGCTGATTCAATATTTCTTCTTTTCGGGGGCAAAAGTTACATTATAAATAGAATCAAGTGTAATAACAAGGAGAGAGATGTCGTTCTTCTGTTTTGTCTCAAAGTCCACAAAGTGAATGCCTTTTGTTGATTGATTTTGCTGAGTCATAATGATGGTTCCTTTGTTTTGTTGTATTGATCCCTTTGCCAAATCATTTTTTCTTTTACTATATTTACCACAAAGTGAACTAGATTTTCGCTGCTTTAATAGAGCTTAGTTAACTTTCAGATTGTTTATTAGATTAGCCGCTCCTCTATTTTTATCATTGCTTGCTATGCTTTGTTTTAATCTTTTTCTTGGTATATAGGATCCATTGTAAACAATGGATGAAAGCACACCTGCTCCAGTAAAAAAGCAACTACTGTCACTTGACAATAATCCAGGTATAAAAGCGATGTTTGTTTTCAAGCTTGAAGACTTGATTACTGGTGATGCAGTCCCTTTTTTTTTACAGATTCCCCTTCTGCTTTTCTTCCTAAAGAGAACAGTTATATGCAAAGTGTGTCCATGTGTGTTTTGGTTGAACAAATGAACAAACCTAGGAAGGTGACCTCTATATTGGAGACTGTGGTGCAGAGAAAGATATATTCACATCTGTGTAACTTGGTATCTTGATTTTGCTGGCATTGTTAGTTCATAGCACTTGGAAGTACCTATAATTATATCTTGATTCTATATGTTCTTGATCCTTGCTGGCCTTGTTAGTTCATAGCACTTGGAAGTACCTGTAATTATATCTTGATTCTACATGTTCTTGATCCTGTAAGTACTTATAGGGTTTTGTTCTTTTTGAGAAACAAACCAAATTGTAAATTAAATTATAAATCTCTTCTTCTGTAATCACATGGCACTTCAATTTCTGATTTTCATGTAATTGAACCATATTTAATATAGTTTAAAGTTAATATATAACTTTAGAATTGAGAAATGTGCGTATATTTGGTTTGGTATATATTGGGCATTACTGCTGTGGTTACAAATTGTTTAAAATTCTGATGAGATTACACTATAGTGAATATAATTTATAACTTTTAATGATTGTAATTAGTTGAGACGTGCGTTGCACGTGCACGCTTACTAGTGGAAGCAAAGAGTACAGTCTCGTACGTGTTTGGTCAAAAAATAAAATAAAATAAGTTAAGCAAACCAACATGTATGGCTAAAGCTATGTTTTTATATCATGATTTATGCCCTCCAAACGGTTAGTATATTTACCCCTAGTTCATGCATGCGTGGTACCGACTCTGCCTAGATTGATCTCAGGTGTTACATTTGTGGGCTATGCTTTATGCGAACCGGAGTAACGGATGCAAATTGCAGGCTGGCATCCAATAAATGGGATTTGCTTTACAGTGTTGTAAAATGTCGTTAAAAATATATCAAGCTTCTGCTGCTGACCTTTGTACTAACAAACTTATTGACGCAGGATGTGATATTGGACGACATGAAGCAGCTATCTTGAAAAATTCTAATGAATTTCTGTCAGGTTAGTGTTCCACCTGAGGACAGGTAGCTGAATCTAGATGTATATATTAATAACTTTTGTGCGTAATAACTTTTGCTTTTAAAGTCTATATGCTCCAGAACTCTTTCTTTTCACTCAGGCATAAATGAGCTTCACAACTCAGTGCTTTCTTATGCTATTTATTAGCTTACAATATAACAACAAAATCATATCTGATTAGTTGTTCTCTGCAAAGTTCAATTGTCGGTGTTCTGATCCGGCAATAATGAATACGGGGTGATGCGCGCACAGCAGATCTAGATGGGTGCACACGGGACACAAAGTTTAAGCAGGTTCAGGCCCCCAAGAAGAGATAATACCCTATGTCCTGTGTTTGGTGGATGATATTGCTTGTATCCCGAGTGCCGCAAAACCTCGAGAACAGATCTCTCGGTTGCTAAGGCTTATGTGTCTAATAGCTTGATCGCCTGATGGCTTGTTGGCTTGAGATCTTAATAACTTACCGACCGGGGGATCCATGCCTTGCCTTATATAAGCGGCCGGAGGCAAGGTTACAAGAGTCCGGATCGGTTTACAGATTGATCTTCTAATTGGTTACAACTAGAATCTAGGATTACCGGGTAGGTACATATCCTTGTCTTGTACTCCAAGTCGATGAGGCGCCCTTGTCTATAAGTCAGACTCCGAGTAGTCAGCCCGGCCCACCCCGTGTCCAGAGGGCCGGCTTTGTCCTCCTTGACGATACCCGGGTGCCATATCATCGTCAGTAGCCCCCGAGTCCTTCACGATCTGGCTGCTGCTTGTCTTGATAACTTCGCTCCAAAACCAAGTGTTTGTCACCTTCTTCCTTGGGCAAGTTTCCTGAGTGGCATCCGCACGAGCGCGCCTCTTGTAGCTTGCAGGGAGATTGTGAGGGACTCTTAGAACTCCTATGAAACAACAAAATAATAAACCGAGTAATATTCACCCGTAGGGCAGGAATATCATGGCAGGTGAACTAATAACGGGTAAGTTCTGGTGGTATCCGGTCATTTCCAGTGGATGGAGACTAGCTATCGACCCAGCGGGGGGCATACCATGAATCCTGACCAAATTCCCGAGTGGTACCTGGTTTCCCGAGTGGCTGGGGTCCAGCTAGCCTCCCTTTTTGGGAGCACCCTCAAAATTCATGTCAGAATCAGAACACAGGCTATAGCGCTTCGGTCCCGAGTTGTTCGGTGTCCGACTAGTGGCCCGCTGGAGGCGCACTACTGCCGCTCTTCACTCGGGTGTATTCAAGTGATTGTGTTACCCTAGAGGCCAACCACCGAAACCCTTCAAAACCGTAACATTCAGTTCCGAGTTATTTGGTAACCAACTAGTGACCCGTTAAAGGCACGTTACAGTCGCTCTTTATGTGGGGTGTATTCATTAGTCTCGGAAGACCGACCGTTGAAACCCTGGTCACGCGGAATTGGAAACTCATGCCGTGGAAGCGGAAAAGCCGTGCCCGTGAAAGCAGAAGAGTCGCACTGCGGGAACGGTATCGCCGCACCTGAGAAGGTGGGAAAACCGCGCCACCAGGCTATCTTGCTTTATAAGCTGGGAGGGAATCGTGCGGGCCATTCACATTTGCTTCATTCCGCACTTTGTCTCCTCTGCGCCCAACAGCCACTTCATCTTTCTCGCGCCCTACCGAATCGAGAGCGCCACCGCACATCGAGTCCGATCTGCATCCTTTCTTGCGCCACCTCACCGTCGTGTAGAGCTCACCTTGATGCCTCGCAGTGCATCGAATTCCTCATCTTCGCCGATCGATTCTAGATTGAGGATCGGGAAAAACCCTAGATCCGTTTCGCCGCCGCCAGATGCCCACCTCCATCTGGGAAGTAGATCCATTCGAGGAGGAAAAAATGCGTTAGCGTGGGCGACACTCGGCGAAGGGGTTTCTTCAGCTGATTCGATGGTGCCCTGGTCGAAGTTCACGATGATAGAAGCCTGGCTCAATGCCATGGTGGAGGCGGGAGTGCTGCCACTGAAGGAGCTGATCGAATGGCGCCCCGCCGGCAGGGAGGACTTTCCCACTCCCAACACGGGGGAAGTCGTTGTCCACTCCTCCTTCTTCCACCGAAGTTTCTCCATTCTGGCGCATCCATTCTTGCGCGGACTGCTATACTTCTACGGGTTGAGCTGCACAACCTCAAGCCCAACGGGATGCTGCACATGGCGTGCTTCATCACGCTATGTGATAGCACCGCACTTCGTGCTTTGGAAGCAGCTCTTTGTTGTAAAAGCCTCAGCCGAGTAGAAGCAACCCGGCTATGGTGGGAGGCACCGGATTCCAGCTAAGGGGCGGCGTCGGTAAAAATTACCTCAAGATCCCTTTCCAATCGTCGAACAAGGGGTGGCACTCAGAGTGGTTCTACTGCTCCAACCTCGAACCTTCTCTTCCAAGGTTCGAGGGTCAGCCGCCCGAGATCAAGTCCAGCTGGACTGAGCTTCCCCAGGAGTGGGAGCGGCCCGCAGTCGAAGTTCTCCAGGCGCACCTGGCTCAAGTGCTTCAATCCGGGGTTACCAGGGTTGGAGTCATCACCACCTTCGTCTGCCGCCGGATCCAGCCCGCGAAGCTGAGGGTCCATCCGATGTTTGAATATACCAATCATCTGGATGTGACCCGGGAGTCGGCCAAGGCACTCCCGGAAGAGGAAGCGCAATGCCGAGTCGGGAGGTTGCTGGCCCAGGGAGCTGACCTGGACACCTCCGGTCACCCGGCGCCTTTCAGTCTTACCAATTCCCTGAACCAGGTGAACAACCACTCCTCCGACTTCGAATTTGTAGTTTGTGCTGTAGGCGAGTCATACTCGGACTGCGTTTGTGCACCCCGACCTCACAGGACCTCTTCGGCTTCAGTTCTAACACCCCTCTTCCGGAGAACGAGGTCTGGAACCAACCGCAATATGCCGACATCCCCGTAGGTGGGCAGCCGCCGCAAGGGGGAGCTGGATCCTCTACTACCGGCACCGGGTCATCGAGGGGAGGGACATCCGGTGCCGAGGAGCCCAGCGCCCCTCCGCCGAGCACAGCGGCTCCTGCGGGAGAGGCGCAGGACGAGGAAGACGACGTCCCCCTCGTCATGCGGCGAAGGAGGAGGCCCGCCACCGACGCTTCCTCGGGAGGACAAGACAGCTCCTCTGCCCGTCCTGACCTGGCGGTGCCAGCCGCGGTCGCCAAGGAAATTTCCCAGGCGGCTGGATATGAAGTCCTCCCTAGTCGGAGGGGAAAAAGGACCACTGACACTGCCTTCGGGGGACAAGGCGATTCTTCGGCGCCACCAGCCTCGACAACCGCCCCGCCGGGGTAGCCGACCTCGAGGCGCAGGAGACACATTCCCATCCCCCGGGGCGTCAGGTATGCCACCGAAAGTGCGACTTCTGCCCCTTTTTGCCTTATCGTAGATGGTAGCCGTAACCCGGTCGTCTCTATAGGCCGAGGAAAACGGCAGATTTCCCCAAAGGCAAGACTAGTGCCCAGAGGTCCGGCCAGGGCGGAGGTGGTTTGGGGCCGGGTGTCCGACCCTCGTCTCCTCCGAGGGCTGCAGCGACTCCTTCTCCGCAGCCTTCTCCCCGACGGGACGGTGCGCCCCCAAACCCACCTTCTGCTCCTCGATCGGAAAAACCCAGCGCCAGAGCGTAGGCTCTGGCTGCGTCGAAGCAGGCGGGCCCGAGCTGGGCGGGAACCGTCCTGCCGGACCACAGGGGGAATCTGGCGATGCCGGTGGAGGAGATCGAGATCGAGCGCGTGCCACCTCCTCTGCCAGGCTCCCAGCTGGCTCTCCAGCCGCTACGGGTATGACAAACGGACCTCGCGAGGCCGAGTGAGGTCCTCCGGGAAATCGACGATGTCCGGGAGGCGGAAGAGTGGGGTGAGGCGATGGATATCGCCGCCCAACTCGGAGAGATGCTCTCGGCACTGTTGAAGATGGTGAAGGAGAGTGCCATCCTGATGAACGTAGGCTATGGCCGTTGATGCAGATAGGGTTTTCGCCCTTGCGTATTTGTTTCTATTTTTCTATTTTTTGCTAGTGAGTGCGCCGATGGTGCACCCACTAGGGGGTAGCCCCTAGAGCTCTGCCCAACTACTCCTTGTTTAGCTTGTAGTTTTCACATTGGGGGCACGATCAGTGCACCCAATGGGTGTAGCCCCCGAGCCTCCGGCCGACTGGGACAATCGGGCGGAGGTTCTATTTGGCTTGTAGGTTTCACATTAGGGGCACAATCAGTGTCGGAGTATTATTCTGGCAATACTAAATATGGGGCGGTGTGAGCACAGCAAATCCGGATGGGTGCACACAGGAGACAGGATTTAGACAGGTTCAGGCCCTCGCGGAGAGGTAATACGCTACGTCCTGTGTTTGGTGGCTAGTATAGCTTAAATCCCGAGTGCCGCAAGCCCTAGAGAATCGATCTCGAGGTTACTTGAGCTATGAAACAATGGAGATTGTCTATGACTAAAAGGCTTATCGATCGGAGGTCCCCTACCAGGCCTTATATAGGCGACCGGGATAGGGTTACAAGAATCCGGATCGGTTAACAGATTGATTTCCTAACTAGTTACAACAGATTCCGGGTATAACCCGGCAAGTATTACCCCATGCCTTGTACTCCACGCTGATGAGGCGTCCCCATGTAGGAGTCGGACTCCAAGTAGTCGGTCCAGCCCACCTTATGGCCAGAGGGCCAGATTCGTCCTCCTTGATGATACCCGGGTGCCATGTCATCATCAGTAGCCCCCGAGTCCTTCACGATCTTACTGCTATCGGCCTTCTCTTCTGCACAAGCTTCCCGAGTGACCTCTGCTTGTAGGGAGATTGCGAAGGACTGATAGAACTCCTGTGGAAAAGACAATAAAAGTTGAGTAATATTCGCCTGTAAGGTAGGAATATCATGGCGGGTGAGCTAATAGCGTGTAAATTATGGTGGTACCCGATCCATCCTGATGGACAGAGACCGGCTGATAGCCTAGCGTGGGACATACCATGAATCCCGACTGAATTTCCGAGTAGCACCTGGCCTTCCCGGGTGGGTTAAGTCCAGCTAGTGTCCCCTGAAGGAATGCCTCTGAAATTCACGTCAGAACCAGAGAAACAAGCCACGGCGCATAGGTTCCCGAGTGAGGAAGCCTTACACCGAGTCATTCCACTGAATCCAGAAATTCTAGATCCTAGAGCCTCCGGAACGGCATTCTCGGAAGGTCCAGGTGGAGAATCTGGTAGCTCCGAGTTGCTTGGCATCTGACTTGTGGCCTACGGAGGGCATGCCATCACTGCCCTTCACTCGGGTGTATTCAAGTGAATGCGTTCCTGGTTGAGGCCAACCACTGAAACCCTTCACAACTGTAACGCCGGTCCCGAATCTGCCGGTAACCGGCTAGTGGTTTGCGGGAAATACGTTGCAGTTGCTGTTTGTGGGGGGTATATTCCGAACGGCTATTAACCCCGGAAGGCCAAACGTCGGATCCCCTTTCAATAAGCGGCACGAATCGCGGCGCCGTTAAGTCGTGGCGTGGAAGAGTCACGACGTGGCCCGTCCAAAGCGCGTAGTGGAATCCGAAGGGGCGCATTGTGGGTGCGGAGAATTCGGGTGCGTGCGGACGTGGGGAAGCCGAACCACTCAATCCGTTCCCCTTTATATCCGAAGAGGTCGCGGGATCGGTTCATGCCTTCACACGCATTCTCATTCCTTTTGCGCCCAAACCCTTCGGATTCCTTTCGCCCAAATTAACTCGTGCGCGCCGCTCCGCCCAAAACCGTAACTCCCACTCTGGCCACTTCGGATGCAAGCCCCGCATTGGGAAGCTGATCCGACCGAAGCTGAGGAAGACGCTTTGGTATGGAAGCTGCTGAGCGAAGAAGATTCCCCTGCTGACCCGATGGCCCCGTGGATGAAGTTGACGGCGGCTGAGGTGCGGCTGGAAACCCTCGTGCGGCTAGGGATGCTGCCGCCAAGGGAGCTGGTCAAATGGCGCGCCGCCACGGGGGAAACCATCCCCACTCCGAACACCGGCGAGCTGGTCGTCCACAGCTCCTTTTTCGAGTGGGGGTTCTCGGTGCCGGTCCACTCCTTTCTGCAGGGGCTGCTCTACTTCTACGGGCTGGAGCTCCACAACCTCAACCCCAATAGCATGCTCCATGTCGCATGCTTCATCACGCTGTGCGAGTGCTACCTCGGCATCCGACCGCACTTCACCCTGTGGAAGCACCTGTTCATGGTGAAGCCGCAGCCAAGCAGAGACAACCCCGGCCGTGGTGGGAGGCGCCGGGTTCCAGCTAAGGTCCGGGGCGGCGAAGAGCTACCCGGCCCCACCGATGCAGTCCTCGAACAAGGGTTGGCATGCCAACTGGTTCTACTGCGCCAATCCTGATCCGTCGCATTCCGGCCTTCTTGGGCCATCGCCGGAGGTCAAGCTGAGCTGGTCGGAACCACCGCTCGACAGGGAACAGGATAGCATTGCAATCCTAATGGCGCAGCTCGCCGAGGTGATCCAGTCTGGAGTTACCAGAGCAGTCGTCGTGGTGACCTTCGTCCGGTGGCGGGTGCAGCCTGTGAAGCTACGGGCGCACCCCATGTTCAAGTGCACCAGTGAGGACGACGTGACTCGGGAGTCCACCGAAGGGCTCACGGAGGGGGAAGTCCAGAGCCGGCTCGAAAAGCTCCTGGCTCAGGGGACGAGTCTGGACTTCTCCGGGCGGCCGCCGCCCTTCAGCCGGGCGAACCCGCCGAGTAAGGTGGGTAACCGATACCCCGACCTTTCTCTCTTAGTTCTTTGCCGAGTCTCACTTGAGGTTTGTCTTTTTGTCTTTGCAGGTTTTGTTCGGCTTTTGTTCCAATGCTCCCCTCCCGGAGGACGAGATATGGAACTAGCCGCGGTACGCTGACGTCCCGAGCGGAGGGCCGCCACAGCGGGGGGCGGCTGGAGCGCCTTCTTCCGGCGCCGGCTCTTCAAAGGGCACCGGGTCCTCGAAGGGCGCTGGGTCTTCCAAGGGGAAGACGCCGGCTGCTGCGGTGCCCCGCCCTCCCCGCCGAGCGCGCCGGCCCCGAAGGAAGACGAGGATGACGACGATGTCCCACTCCGTGTTAAGAGGCGATGACCGCCAGCGGGTTCTACCCCGGGAGGACAAGGCGGCTCCGCTGCCGGTCCCAGCCCGGCGACGCCCGCTGCGGCGGGCACCACTTCGTCAGGGCAGGGTGGTTCCCCCACCCATCCTGACTCGGCGGCTCCGCTCACCACGGGTACTGCTCCGGTGGAGCAGGACGGCTAATCCACTGGCCCTGACCCGATGGCGCCGGCTGCCGCCCCGAGTGAAACTCCTCGGGTGGCCGAAGACGACGTTCCCCCCGGCCGGGGGGAGAAGAGAGACGCCGACACCGCCTTCGGGGATCAAGGCGGATCAGGAACATCGTCGGCCCCGACTACTGCCGTGTCCGGGCGGCGAGCCTCGGGACTTAAGAAGCGTGTCCCCGTCCCTCGATCGGCCAAGTAAGTGTTTTGGCGACTGCTTGTTCGTCTGCGCTCTTCAATATTGATGGCTCCGCGTTTCTTTTGCAGGGCGCAGAGGACAGGAGACATCCCAAAGGCTCCATCGAGTGCCCCAGTGTCCAGCCGAAGTGGGGATCTGCCAGGGTCGGACGCCCGGCCCTCGTCGCCTCCGCGTGTGGCCATGTCGTCGCCTCCCCGACCGTCTCCTGAGCGGGTTAGTGCACAACCCGCCTCGCCTACCGTTATTCGAGGGAAGGGGCCCTCTGCCGGAGCGTCGGCTCAGGGTGCACCTGCGACGCCGGCCCGAGCTCGGAAACGGCGGGAGGAGCAGGCCCCGAGTCGGCTAGAACCGCCCCGCAGGACCGTAGGGGCAATCTCAACTTGCCCTCGTCGGTCGAGGAGTTCAGCGCTGCTCCGCCTCCCCGGTCGTCCTCTGAGCTGGCGCTCCGGCTGCTCCGGGTCCGGCAATCGGACCCGGCGCGGCTGACCATGACTAGCCGGGAGATCGATGACGTCCAGGAGGAGGAGGAATGGAGTGACGTGACGGTCGTCGCCACTCAACTTGGTGAGATGCTCCCAGCCTTGCTGAAGACGATGAAGGAGGGAGCCAACCTGCTGAACGGCAGGTTGCGTCCGCTGATACAGGTGAGTCATCTCTGCTTTTGAGGAGTGTGTCCGTTGGGAGTAGCCCCCGGGCCTCTGCCCGGCTAAGGTAGTCGGGCGGAGGACCCTTAGCTTTTATGTAGTTTTCACTCTGGGTGCATGAACAGTGCACCCAGAGGGTGTAGTCCCCGAGCCTGCGTTCAACTAGGACAGTCGGGCGGAGGGTTCTTTGCTTTTCTTGTAGGTTTGACTCTGGGTGCACGAACAGTGCACCTGGAGGTTGTAGCCCCCGAGCCTCCGCTGGGTCCGTGGGACCGAGTGGAGGGTCTTGATAATCTTCCCGGGTGGCTTAACTTTTGCGGCTTTTTTGCAGAAACTGAATCGTCAGTCGCAAGACAAGACCGCCTTCCTCTTGGACCAGCTGCCAGTCCTCGACCGACTCGACCTGCGGAAGGCCGAGTGGGATAAACTAGCTGCGAGCCAACAGGCGGCGGAGGACATGGCCCGCAAGCGCGGGGCTGAAATTACTGCTCTGCAGGCGGGCCTTTCCCAGGAGATCGCCCGGACCAAAGGTGAGGAATCTGACTTGCGCTTGTTGCCCTTTTCGCCTCTTGGCATACTGATGGGTTGTCTTCTGCAGCCGCCGAAGATGAGGCCGCGAAGCTTAGGACGGAGCTCGAGGGGGTGAAGGCCCGCGCCCAGGAGCTCGACGCCGCCAAGGACCAAGTCGGCAAGCTCCAGGAGATGCTCTCGACTGAGAAAGCCCGCGCGGAGAGTCTCGAGAGCAGGGCAAACATGCTGGATGGCAGTTTGTGGAATGCTCTGAAGACGGTCGAGTCGGCGACCAAGAGGGCCGCTGACTCGATGGCGGCTGCCGAAGCAGCGAAGAAGAGAGCCGCGGACACCAAAGCTGGTGAGCCTTTTGACTCGGGCTTGGAGCTTGTCAGGGCCCATCGGTCGTTTTGCTCATGGTTGTGTTTTATCATCGTAGGGTTTAAAGCGTGCCTCAGGAAGGCCCGTCAGTTGGCCGAGTCGTTGCAGGCGGCGGGACGGGCAGCGTGCGGCGCCATCTGGGAAGAGGAGCCAGCCCCAGACTCCATGGAGGTGGTCGTGGAGCGCCTTAAGCAAGCACCCGAACAGGTGAAGAAGCTAGAGGCAGAAGCTTCGCGGTCGGGGGCCACCGTGGCCCTGGCGGTGGTGCGGTCCCACTATCCGCTGCTTGACATGTAGGCGATCGGGGAGGGGTACGCCACTGACGTCCCGGACGAAGATATTCCGGAGATGATGAACATCGTCGAGTCTACGGCGAACTCCCTCATGGATCGCGCAGGCCTGTAGAAAATAGTAGTGGTTGTGAACTGCTCGGAGATGCCGAGTAACTTTTGTAAGGACTCGGGAATGCCGAGTGGCTCTTGTACGGACTCGGGGATGCCGAGTGATTTTTGTATTAATTCGGGGAAGCCAAGTGATTTTTGTACTGACTACTGCGATATGCAAGTAATGTTATTTTAGTCGTAAAAGCTTTTGTTCGTGTGTATGTTGGTCGTTCGTTTCTGCTCTTTGCCAACCCGTCGTAGCCTCCTCTGCGTAGGGATTAGCCGTGGGCGTGTGTCCCGTGTAGCACAAGGTTACGGCGTAAACCGGCGATTGGAGTCAAAGAGTTAACGTCAAATTGTATACACAGTACTAAAATATTTTACGGGTACGGGGAAACCGTGTAGGCGCCGAGTATCCGCTACGAACGTGCATAGCGGGTCAGTCGGGAAAAGGAGTTTGTTTCAAGCGAAGCAAAAAAAAGTGTCTTTATTCATGTTTCTGAGATATCAGGAAAAAAAGGGTTTAAGCGTAGAAACGATGTAGCTGTTCGATGTTCCATGCGTTGGAGAAGACGTTGCCGTCGCTGTCCTTCAACCGGTAAGCCCCCGGGTGTAGCACTTTAGCGACTATGTACGGACCCTCCAATGGAGGTGAAAGTTTGTGCTGCTCTTTGCTGGACTAGACTCGGCGTAGAACCAGATCGCCAACGTTGAACGAGCGGCTGCGTACGTGCCGGCTGTGGTAGCATCGTAGGCCCTGTTGGTACTTAGTCGACCGGAGGAACGCAACTTCGCGCGCTTCTTTGAGTTGGTCGAAAGCGTCTTGTCTTGCTTCCTCTGACTCAGGCTCGTTGAAGGTGCGGACGCGTGGGGAGCCGTACTCCAAATCAGTCGGGAGGACAGCCTCGGCTCCGTAGACCATAAAGAAGGGTGTATAACTGGTTGATCAGTTGGGCGTAGTCCGTAGGCTCTAAAACACTGATGGTAACTTGGCTGTCCATTTGCCTACAAATTTGTTCAGTCGCTGGAAGATCCGAGGCTTGAGGCCTTGCATGATCAGACCATTGGACCGCTCGACTTGCCCATTGGTGCGCGGGTGTGCCACGGCGGCAAAGTCAAGCCTGATGTTGTAGTCGTCGCAGAATTGGAGGAAAGCTCGCCCAGTGAACTGGGTGCCGTTATCTCTGATATTGCTGTTGGGTACGCCGAAACGGAAGACAATGTCTCAAAAAATTCGACGGCCTTTTCTGTAGTTATCGTGGCCACCGGCTTGGCTTCAATCCCTTTGGTGAACTTGTCGACTGCGACGAAAAGGTGTGTATAGCCCTCGGGAGCCTTCTTGAGGGGACCAACCATGTCCAGACCCCAGACCGCGAAGAGCCAGGTGATCGGGATAGTTTGGAGGGCCTGAGCCAGCAAGTGTGTCTGCCGGGCGAAGTACTGGCATCCCTCGCAGGTGCGGACGATGTGTTCGGCATTTGATACGGCAGTTGGCCAGTAGAAACATTGTCGGAACGCTTTCCCGACTAGCGACTTGGGCGTCGCATGGTATCCGCACACTCCCGAGTGGATATCGTGCAACAACTACTTCCCTTGATCTTGAGATATGCATCGCTGGAGGACCCCGGAGGTGCTCTTTTTGTAAAGTTCACCATCGATGATGACGAAGGCCTTGGCGCGTCACGCGATGCAGCGCGCCTCGGTCTGGTTCGGCGGAAGGACATCCCACTAGGACCTCTGGTGAGGGCTGCTGAGTGGCGTCGGGTTCCTGGCTTTGCTGTTCTTTGGTCTCGGATGTTGTCTCCACCTTGATGGAGGGGGTATGCAACTCCTGGAGGAAGACTCCAGTTGGGACGATGTCCCGACTGGACCCCAGCTTGGCGAGTGCATCCACGGCTTCATTGTCTCGGCGTAGGACATGCACAATTTCGAGACCATCGAACTTGGCTTCGAGCTTGCGCACTTCTTGGCAGTAGGCTTCCATGGAGGGGTCTCGGCATGACCAGTCCTTCATGACTTGCCGAACCACCAGTTCGGAGTCTCCGCGGGCCAGGAGGCGACGAATTCCGAGTGAAGCGGCAAGGCGAAGACCATGAAGTAAAGCTTCGTACTCGGCAACATTATTAGATGCCGGGAAGTGGATCCGTAATATGTACTTGAAGTGCTCACCTTTGGGGGATATGAGCACGACGCCAGCCCCCGCGCCCTGAAGCATCAGAGAACCATTGAAGTAGAGTATCCAATGTTCGAGGTCGATGACAAAGGGTGGAGACTGGACTTCTATCCACTCGGCCATGAAGTCGGCGAGAGCCTGGAACTCGATGGCCGTGCGGGGGGGGCATAAACTATGCTGAAGGCCATTAGTTCCATCGCCCACTTGGCAATCCTACCCGTGGCGTCATGATTGTTGATGACGTCGGCGATCGAGAAGGAGCTGACCACCGTGATGGGGTGTCCTTGGAAGTAGTGGACCAGCTTCTGTGATGTTATGAACACCGCATAGATGATCTTCTGGATTTGAGGGTACCGCGCCTTGGACTCGGAGACGACTTCACTGAAGAAGTAGACCGGGCGCTGGACCTTCTGGATGTGGCCGGGCTCGGAGCATTCCACAACCAAGACGGTACTAGCTACCTGAGTAGTTGCTGTGACATAAAGAAGCAGCGGCTCGTTGGGCATTGGTGATGCCAGGACCGGGGGGTGGTTAAGAACTTCTTCAAGCCGTCGAGGGCATCCTGGGCCTCAGATGTCCAAGTGAAGGTTTCCGACTTCTTCCTGAGCCTGTAAAGGGGCATGGCTTTCTTGCCGAGTCGGGAAATGAACCAACTGAGCGCTGCCATACACCCGGTCAGTCGTTGAACATCTTTGAGGCTCTTTGGAGGGCCCATCTTGATGATGGCGTCGATCTTCTCCGGGTTGACTTCGATTTCCCGTTCGGAAACGATGAAACCGAGTAGCTTGCCCGAAGGGACCCCGAACACACATTTTTCGGGATTGAGCTTCATGCTGAACCTCCTAAGGTTGGAGAAGGTTTCTCCCAAGTCACTTAGGAGGTCTTCTCTTTTCTGGGACTTGATCACCACATCGTCGACATAGGCTTGCACGTTCCGGCTGATTTGTGACTGAAGGCAACGCTGTATGCACCGTTGGTACGTAGCACCTGCGTTCTTGAGGCCGAAAGGCATGGATACGTAACAAAAAGCACCAAATGGAGTGATGAAAGACGTCTTGATCTCGTCATCCTCCTTCATCTTGATCTGGTGATAGCCCGAGTAAGCATCGAGAAAACACAAAATTTCGCACCCGGCCGTGGAATCAATCACTTGGTCGATGCGAGGAAGAGTGAAAGGATCTTTGGGGCATGCCTTGTTAAGGCTAGTATAACCAACACACATCCTCCACTTTCCATTCTTTTTGCGAATAAGAACTGGGTTCGCTAACCAGTCGGGATGATACACTTCTTTAATGAAGCCGGCTGCTAGAAGCTTGGCTATTTATTCTCCTATTGCCTGACGTCTATCCTCAACGAAGCGGTGCAAGCACTGTTTGACCGGCTTAGCGTCCGGCCGAACGTTCAGAGAGTGCTCGGCAGCCTCCCTTGGAACCCCGGGCATGTCAGAAGATGTCCATGCGAAGATGTCCCAGTTGTCCTGGAGGAAGCTGACGAGCGCGCTTTCCTATTTGTCGCTGAGCACAGTCCCGATCTGCGTCGTCTTGGAGGAGTCTTCAGGGTCGAGCTGGATCGACTTGGTGTCCCACGCCAACTGGAACGATGTCAATGCGGAAGCTTTCTTGGCCGGGGGTGCTTTCTCAACCACAGCCGACTTGAGGTTGCTAAGCTCGGCCTCAGCGATTTGAGCCGCGGCGAGGTTGCAATTTTCTAGGTCGCATGTGTATGCGTGCTGGAAACTGCTTTGTACCGTTATTACTCCGTGGGGGCCCGGCATCTTGAGCTTCAGGTAGACATAACTGGGGATAGCCATGAATTTGGCATAGCAGGGACGCCCCACGATGGCGTGATACAATTCTGGGAAGTCGACAACCTCAAAGGTGAGGGTCTCGGCCCGGAAGTTGTCGGGAGTACCAAAAGTGACAGGCAGACTGACCTGCCCGAGTGGACTCGCCATCTTGCCGGATACCACCCCGTGGAAGGGGGCACCAGTCGGCTTGATCTCGGAGCGGGAGATCTTCATGTTGTCAAGAGTTTTGACGTAAAGAATATTAAGACCACTCCCACCGTCCATGAGGACCTTGGTGAGGCAGACATCGCAAACGATCGGGTCCACCACCAAGGGGAATCTTCCCGGGTGGGGAATGTAGTCGGGGTGATCCGAGCAGCCGAAAGAGATCACGGAGTCAGGCCATCGCAGGTACTGGGGCACAGCTAGTTCCACTACGTTAACCTCTCAATCTGTGATCTTCTGGCGATGTTTGGACTCGTAGCCGTTAGGTCCGCCGAAGATCATCAGACAGGCGGTCTCTTTTGGGAATTCACCACCTTCGTCTAGAGGGAGATCTTTTTTGTTCCGATTGGGGACGTAAGGCTTATTCAAATTCTTCAAGAGGTTGCAGTCACGTGTCAGGTGGTTGGACTTGGGTCCATGAAAATGACACGGCTGACTCATCACTTCTTCGAAGGTCGCGTTGGTGCGCTGAGGACGGCGCGGCGGGGCGCGCTCGGCTGCAGCAACGAGATCTCTACCTTTGCACTTCCGGTGCTTCTTTCTGGACGACTTGGGATGAGCATCCCGACTGGGGGACTCGGGCGCCTTGCCCTTGCTCCTGCCCTTGTCGTCTCTGGTAGCACTGCGGACGGCCTCTTCGCCAGTGGCGAAGTTATTGGCGATATCGAAGAGCTCGCGCGTAGTTTAGGGGTTCTTGCGCGCTATCAGTGCACCCAATGGGCGTAGCCCCCAACCCTCCGGCCGATTGGGACAGTCGGGTGGGGGTTCTATTTGGCTTGTAGGTTTCACATTGGGAGTACGATCAGTGCACCCAATGGGTGTAGCCCCCGAGCCTCTACTCGGTTCGTGGAACCAAGCAAAGGGTCTTGATGTTTTTCTCAAGTAGCTGATATTTTATCCAAGTAGCTAATTTCCTTTATTGTTTCTTGCAGAAATTAACTCGTCGGTCTAGAGAGAAGACCGAGTTGCTTCAGGAGCAGCTCCCTGCTTTTGACCGACTGGGCCAGCGTAAGGTCGAGTGGGACAACTTGAAGGGTACCCTCCAAGCGACGCAGGAAGAAGCGCGCGCGCGAGGGGTTGAGATTGCAGCCCTGAGGGGGGCCTCTCCCAAGAGGCCACCCGGGCTCAAGGTAAGGAAGTCGAGTTTCTTTGATCATTTTTGCATTCGCCGTGCTGACTCATCTTTTGCAGCTACTGAAAACGAGGCCTCCAAGCTCAGGAAGGAGCTCGAGGCAATGAAAACTCGCATCGGGCAACTTGCCTCTGCTGAAGACAAGGCCTCCAAGCTTTGTTGAGGCTCGTGTAGTCAACGCACATCCTCCATTTTTCATTCTTCTTACTAACCAAAACTGGGTTTGATAGCCAGTCGGGATGGTACACTTCTTTGATAAAGCCAGCTGATAGAAGTTTGGCTATCTCTTCTCCTATTGCTCTGCGCCTATCCTTAGTGAAATGGCGCAGGCGTTGCTTAACCGGTTTGGCATCCGGTCGGATGTTAAGGGAGTGCTCGGCAGCTTCCCTCGGAACTCCTGGCACGTTAGAAGATGTCCGCGCAAAGATGTCCCGGTTGTCACGGAGGAAACTGACGAGCGTGCTTTCCTATTTGTCGCTGAGCGCAGTCCCGATCTGCGTCGTTTTGGAGGAGTCTTCCGGATTGAGCTGGATTGCCTTAGTGTCCCGCGCCGACTGGAAAGATGTCGATGCTGAAGCTTTCTTGGCGGGGGGTGCTTCCTCGACCACAATCGACTTGAGGTTGTCAAGCTCGGCTGCTGCGACTTGGGCTACGACGAGGTTGCAGTTTTCCAGGTCACACTCGTAGGCGTGCTAGAAATTGCTTTTCACCGTTATTATCCCGTGGAGACCCGGCATCTTGAGCTTGAAGTAGACATAGCTGGGGACAGCCATGAATTTGGCGTAGTAGGGACTCCCCAGGATGGCGTGATACGAGCCTGGAAAGTCAACGACCTCAAAAGTGAGGCTCCAGACCGCCAGAGCGATCTGCTCGAGTGGCCTCGCCAACTTGCCGGGTACGACCCTGTGGAAGGGTGCACCAGTAGGTGTGACCTCTGAGCGTGGGACCTTCATGTCGTCTAGAGTCTTGACGTAGAGGATGTTCAAACCACTCCCTCCGTCCATGAGGACCTTGGTGAGGCGGACGCCGCGTATGATTGGGTCTACCACCAAGGGGAACCTTCCAGGATGAGGTATGTAGTCGGGGTGGTCTGAGCGACCGAATGAAATTATGGACTTGGACCATCGCAGGTACTGGGGGACTGCCGGCTCAACCGCATTGACTTCGCGGTCTATGAGCTTCTGGCGACGCTTGGACTCATAGCCGTTCGAGCCGCCGAAGATCATAAGGCATGCAGTCTCTTTTGGGAATTCGTCACCCTCGTCCGGGGGAGGATCCTTTTTGTTCCGGTTGGGGCGGAAGGCTTGTTCAGATTTTTTAAGAGATTGCAGTCACGTGTGAGATAATTGGACTTTGGACTGTTGAAGTAATACGGCTAGCTCATCATCTCCTCAAAAGTGGCGTTGCCACGCTGAGGTCGACGCTGTGAAGCACGCTCAGCAGCAGCAACAAGGTCTCCATTCTTGCGCTTCCGGTGTTTCTTCTTGGGCGATCTGGGACGATCCCTTGCTTCGAGGGATTTGGGAGCCTTGCCCTTCCCCTTGTCGTCTTTGGTCGCACTGCGTACAGCCTCTTCACCGGTCGCGAAGTTGTTTGCAATATCGAAAAGCTCGCGCGTAGTCTGAGGATTCTTACGTGCGATCTTATGTATGAGATATGTGCTCCGAACACCCTTGGAGAAAGCAGTGATGACGTCGCCCTCCCAGACTTCCGGCAAAGAGTTCTTCTTTTTGGAGAAGCGCTGGATGTACTCTCTGAGGGTTTCGCCCGTTTCCTGGGTGCAACTGTGAAGATCCCACGCGTTTTCAGGCATATTGTAGGTGCTGTGGATGTTGTTTACGAAAAGGGTCTCCAGATCAGCCCAGGACTGGATGCTGCCTTGAGGCAGGCTAGTCAGCCAAGCTCAGGCCGAGTCGGCTAAGAACAAGGGCAAGTAGTGAATTGCAACATAATCATTGCCCCATTAGTTCTGCATGCCGTGTGGTAATTGGCCAGCTAGATGTCTGGCCGAGTCTCGCCTATGTATTTGTCGATACCGGTGACTCGAAATTGTGGCGGGAAAGTGATGTTGCGGATGCAAGAACCAAATGCTTTCGGACCCGCGTAGGCCATGTCAGGAGGAGTCAGAGAGCGACGCTGGCTAGTGGCACGGCTATCACCATGGTGGCCGCCGTGCTTATCTCTCCCGGCTTTCCGCCGGGCAGGGTGCTCGGCCTCGGGGGCGTTTCGTCCGCCACGGTTGGGTCCAAGTCGGCTGTGGACCGACCCAGCGAGGTGATTATTTTTCCCGCGTCGTGCTGAGCGCGGCATTTTTGCGTCGAGAGTGTCCCGTGCATCGCGGTCCGGTCCGAGTCGATTACGAACCGTCCCAGTGGGGCGATGTTGCTCTGGGTTGGCACGGTGACCCTCGGTGGTGTGCGAGTTCCCGGGCGGGGAAGTATGCCGACTCCGAGTGTTCGCAGGAGAAACCGTGCGGTCTCCAGAGATCTCGGCCTGTTGGAGAGCTGTCACTTCCATCAGGATCTTGAGCCGTCAAAGGTCGTCGTGCCCGCGGGTACCCTCGGGGATATTGATGGCTCATGCTGCCACAGTAGCAGCAACGAGGTTATGACTGGGGAGTGGGAATATCGGGACGCCATCTCTCTCGCGCATGCGGAGTGCGTTGTGGACTTGGCGTCCTCAATCTCGCGTATCGTCGTTACGTTGTCTTTCTTCATGTTGGCGAGCGAGCATGGTTTGCTGCTCGGCCCGTCTTTCCTCCTTGGCAAGAAGGCGGAGCCGGGTGGCCGTGAGCTGCTCGGGAGTTTGATCCTCGATGGGGATCATCTAGTCATCATTTTCGGCTAACGCCTCTGGGTCAGCTATGAAGATCTCCCGGGAAGGGTGATGACTTCCTGAACTCTCGAAGTCGTCCGAGTTGTAGTCAAGGACGGGTAAGAGAGACTCGATCATGCCGACCAGTCAGGATTTCTGCTCGACAGATGAGGTCATATGTTCAAGCAGCAGATCCAACTTGGGCATGACCTCTTCCTCGAAGATAGCTATCGGAGCCATCGATTCGGAGGAAGGTCCCATCAGGGAGAGTGATGCAGCCTCCGCTGATCGGCTAGGAGCCGAGTCGCAGATGTGAAGTTTGCCGAGTTTGTCAGCGATGAAGTCCAGCTTTCCGAATCGGAAAAGTTGTCCTGGATCAGGGGCAATGTCCAGGGAGCCAAATCTCATGATTCGGCCCGGAACGAAGTCGCCATTGTTGTTTAAGAAACCCATCTGGATCTGATCAGATGGTTCTGTGCGCGATCGCCCCTACCTAGTGCGCCAACTGTCAGTGTTCTGATCCGGCAATAATGAATACGGGGTGATGCGCACATAGCAGATCTAGATGGATGCACATGGGACACAAAGTTTAGGCAGGTTCAGACCCCCAAGAAGAGGTAATACCCTATGTCCTGTGTTTGGTGGATGATATTGCTTGTATCCCGAGTGCCGCAAGACCTCGAGAACAGATCTCTCGGTTGCTAAGGCTTATGTGTCTAATAGCTTGATCGCCTGATGGCTTGCTGGCTTGAGAGCTTAATAACTTACCGACCGGGGGATCCCTGTCTTGCCTTATATAGGTGGCCGGAGGCAGGGTTACAAGAGTCCGGATTGGTTTACAGATTGATCTTCTAATTGGTTACAACTAGAATCCGGAATTACCCAGTAGGTACGTATCCTTGTCTTGTACTCCAAGTCGATAAGGCGCCCCCGTGTAGAAGTCAGACTCCGAGTAGTCGATCCGGCACATCCCGTGTCCAGAGAGCCGGCTTTGTCCTCCTTGACGCTACTCGGGTGCCATGTCATCATCACCAATTCTTTATATATGGTAATTACTTGGTCCACTGTACTGCTTGAGAGCTTCAGGTGTTCATTGACGTAACAGCTCATCATGCAGTTGGGCTATCAGGAATTCAGTTAGGCGCCCTACTTCAAGAGGTACATTGCATGCATAGTTAAATAATTCATTTACATTTCATGCGACGGGTTGCTGTGGTTGTCCTGCAAGATCATCCTCTCAGGCAAGATTAGCATTTGTTGAATCCGAAGGCATGCATCTGCACTTCCTCGTGATAAGTGAATCATCCCTTTGAGTTTGAGAGGTACTCCGTATTGCTTTTCTTATGGATGATCCTACTCAAAGTTTGCATTGAAGTGTTGCCCCTTTTGTGCGATTTTCAGGCTGTCACTATATTCCTTTTGAGTTCCCGAGAATTTTGTGCAGTGCGAGATAAACTCTAAATAATCCAATTCTATTTAATTGGTGACGTTTTCATTTCCTTTCCTTTTGTACTTATCTCAAATCATTGATAAGAACAAAATTTTAGCGAAGAGAGAACATTTGTGTACAATAGATAAATGCACAACAAGATTACATCTCAGGTCTATCGGTTAGTACTACTAACTACTTCTCAACGGATTTTTTCTTGGTGTTTAAAACTTTCCCTGTCTAAACACAATTTTAAGATTCTTAACCTAATCATGGATCTCCATACCACTTAAAATCTTTGGAGCTGAGCCTTTCTCAACACTGCAATCAAATTCATGTGTCTTATTGCGGTATTGGTGATCTCTCCGAAAGAATCTACAATAATGCATGTACACGGTCTTTCTAGAATGCTTCAGCGACCTACTTGTTATATCAACTAGACATTGAACACATATATTGGACCCTTTAATAGTTTGGACTGAATAGTTATTGTAGGCAGGATAATCATTGATGGTTAGGAACAATATGCACCGTAATGTGAAGTTTTCTTTAGGCGCGCATCCCATACCTGTACTCCTTCGATCCAAAGAAACTTCAAATTATTTACCAATGGTGCAAAGTACGCATCAATGTTATTACCAAGTTGTTCCAAACCTTGGATAAGTATTGTCATCATGATGTACTTCCGTTTCATACACAATCAATGTGGAAGGTTGTATATGCAGAGATTCATGGGTCAAGTGTTATATCGGCTGCTCATGTTGCCGAACGGTTTTATTCCATTAGTGCTCAGTGCAAACCTTACATTCCTCTTCTCTTCACCGAATATATGATACATCCTATCAATATTTCTCCACTATAGAGACTCTGCGAGGTGCCTCAATAATCCATCATCTGCACGGTCTTCTGCATGCCAACGCACCAATTTGACCTCCTTAGGGTTCGCATATAAACGCTTTAAACGGAGAATTATAGGCAGGTATTGCGCAACCTTAACAGGAGTCTCCTTCCTTACATCCATGTCATCCTCGTCATCATCACCGTCATTCTTACACTTGTATCTAGAGGCCTTGCACAACGGACATGCATGCAGTTCTGCATGCTCTTTATGGTATATTATACAGTCATTTAGACATGCACGTATTTTCTCTACTTTCATTCACAAGGGGCAAAAAACCTTATTAACTCTGTACGTAGTTTTTGGTATATGCTTTCCCTCTGGAAGCATGTCCCCTAATCCGGAAGCATGTCCCCTAACAAAGTTAGAAACAACGAGAAGCTCTTATCAGTCCAAACGTACCTTGTTTTCTGTTTCAACAGTTCTAGCACGCTCGACAACTTTGTATACTTGTAGCTTTGGTATATAGATTTCTCTGAATCTTCTAACAAACCAACAAATTTATTGTACTTCCGATCATTCTCATAGTTTTCTTCAATATCGTGCAACATCTGATCTGGGCCGTTACCTTGATGTGATGATGTGTCATCTTGTGACATGTCCTCCTATGACACACAGAGATCATCAGGGCTATGGTATTGAAAGGATCCGACATGTCGTTGCTTTCGTCCATGCTTGTGGGACCTTCCTCTACGATCTGATCTTCACCGTGACTAGTCCAACATGTATACCCCTCATGAATCCCCTTATGATCATATGTGTTTGGATCTACGTATGACTTGCGAAGCTTTTAAGATTTTTGCAACCAGAGCATGGGCAACACATCCACATGTCCCTTCTATTCAAACTATCTTGTTCGGCTGCTTGTAAGAATGCCGAGATGTCATCGACGTATTCTTCGCTCGCATGGTTATCGACGTACATCCATCATCGATCCATCTACAACATGCGCACATAATTAACATTACTTAGATGTTATATTCATCAATAGTGTCGGCGTAGAGACGCCTCTAGCGGTGGTCCGGTTGGACCCCCTTTGGGATTCGGCCGGGGGCGCAGTAGAGTTTCTCTTGTTAGCCGGTGACGGTTTCTCTGGAGAGGGTGGATCTGATACAAGAGACTCAAAGGATTTACCCAGGTTCAGGCCACCCGGAGACGTAAAACCCTACGTCCTGCTTTTGTGTGTATTGATCTATCGAAGATTACGGAGGCTTTTTGCTTACAGGAGTCCTTCTCCAAGAGATCTAACCCTAGAGCTCCGACTACTCAATCGAGGGTGTAATTTCAGGAAAAGATCCCACCAAGAGTGTAAGTGGAAAAAAAGGTTTCAACCCTTTGCATGGTCTTGGTCCTCCCCTTATATACTCGGGGGGTTACCACAGCGGCCAGAGGGTGCTGCTGGCGACGTGGGCGCTATAGGGCCGCCCACGCCTTACATTTAATGCGCGGTGTAGACTTTCGTGCTGGACGTCTCCTCGCCGCGCCTCTGAACAGGGATTCTGACACCTTTATACCCGGCGGGTCCCGCGAACGGAGACTTGCCGGGCTTCTTCTGACAGAGTGGGTGAGACACCCGCTCCTGGGCCCCAGGCGTCAGCGACCGAGCCCGCGCACCGGGGTGCGCGGTGACGCGACCCAAGGGGCAAAAAGGGGTTGACAGTGACAGGGGCGTGCGATGCGGCGCGCCCGGTCGGTCAACAAAGCTGTCAGCCGGACCCATCATTTGGCAGGGGGTGATAGCCAACGGAGCCTATCGCCTGAACGGATGGGGCCCGGCTTGACCGTCATCATGCCCTCATAGGGCTTAGGATTCCTTGTCGAAATGACGGACATTAAATGCCTCTGTCAGGGCTGAGGCTTGCGGGAGAAGCTAGCTGCTCGACGACGTGCCCAGAGGTGGGCCCCGCGGAGGGACCCGACGACCCCGAGCACTCCAAACCCGAGCAGCTCCTACAACTGGGAGGGGCGCCAGCTGTCCCAGGTTGCCCCCGAGTGACTTTGAGCGCTCGGGAAGCACTCGTTGGAGGGTCGCTCGAGGCCCCTCACGGGGGGAGCTCTAGGAGGAGCGCTCGGGGCGGGGGAACCCGAACGCTCCCCTGGAGCCCACGCCCCTGGGGACGCCGGGCGCTCGGGGAAGGACCCCGAGCGCCCCCTCGATTCCTGAGCCTTGGGCTCTCGGGAGCCCAAGGCCCTTTCAGATTGTTGCGCGCGGGTGCGGTGCTCGGGGAAGGCCCCCGAGCACTTAGGCTTGACCGCCAGGCCCACTTGGCTGCCGGGGCGGGGTCTACACCGACCCGGCTGCCACGTGTCTCGCTCCGCGGCATCTGGTTGGCCTCCGCTGGCGGTTCGGGGGACCCTGGGCTCCATTCCGCCGACAAATAGAGTATAAAAATAATAACAAAATTATATGCATATTGATTTAATAAACAAACCTTGTAATTCCCTAAAGCGAATATTCTTTACAATAAATTTATCTTAATGGTCTAAAATCTGGCAACACTCCAACCAACCCAACCAACCTTTGTCCAAATAGTTAATGGACACTGCCATCATGCTTTTAATGTGTTTGGATAAACTATGTTAGCTGGTTTCAAAAATAAACTGACTAAGATAAGACTTCAGTCGGTCCAATGAAATAAACCAACTATAATAGTACGTACATTATAGTCATTTCGTCATCACAGACCACCTAAAATACTTTTACCATCGGTTTTCTCTGTAAACCGGTTGATGTTATATATTATCCCAGCCGGTTAGCTTTTTAGGTTAATTCATTTAGCTAAACCAGTTGAACTTGCTCTTCTTCCTATCGGTTTTTCTTAAACCGGTTGAGCTCTGGGGTCTAGGAAACCTATTTCTGTAGTAGTAACGTATGTGTTCAACATATCTCATCTATCTATAAAAAGATTCATTGTTAGACTTGGGTTACTTATCTGCAGTTCAGATAAAAGAACTTGGACATATTCGGATAGTCGAGTAAGCAGTCGGAAGGGTTCATGCAATTTACGCGTAAAAATGTCAACGAAGTACATGTGAAGTTCTTTTCCAATCCTGTTCATCCAATAATAAGATGATAAAGCAATAGATTTGTTGAATTCCTTCTCACCGTGCTCTTTTGCTTTGCAAGGCAACATTTCAAGAATTGAATAGATATGAACAAAGTTTGTTCACTCGGATTATTCAATAACTATATATCGTTAGTCTATTGTTATAATTGGAAAACCAACATAAGTGTATACAACTAATCTGAGATGTAAATTATTTGTATGATCCACTTTCGAGTAATAGGTTTAGGTGATATCTGCACTATAAATATTGACGTTTCTTTAAATTATATGCCTATAGATTCTAAAGTGATGCTACTTTTTTATGCTAACCCAACAGGAGCTTCTATATAGCACCGAGAGTTCTCTTATCTCGGTGGAAAAGATAATTAGTTCTATTAACACTAGGAAATTATGTCAAAGACTAGCCGCGCTAGTGTTTGCCCGTCAACCTCTATTTATTAAAAAGATGTCAAAATCATATTACTGGTGGTCGAGAAGTTAAAAAGGAAACTTAATAAGACAAATCCCACATAAAAAAAAAGTAACATAGAAACAAAACAAATCTAGACGTGCAAATTTGCGTGGACCATTCCGATAATTAAAATAATAGTTGAAGGTGCTGAGTAGACAACACTACGAGAGCACGTAATTAACTGTGGGACATTACCAAGTTATAAGGTAAAAACACATGAAAACTATTTATTTATTTACACATAGGAATGTAACAAATTCTCTTAGATATATCACGTATGATTTTTATTGAGTTAGAAAAGAGAGAAAACGGGTAGAATATTGTCTTCCTTTGATGGATGGGTGGTCTTGTTACGTGCAATAAATAATTTTGTATTATACATGATGTCATCTTTCTTATTTTCTAGTTTAATTTTAATTATTATATATCTTTATTAATATGAACATTAATTGCTAGAATAGATATTTAAAAATTAATTTATCTTATATTTTTTATTCTCTTATCTAGATGACTTAGAGAATATAAAAGAAAACTTCATTGTGAAAGATGCTTGAGTGTGCTTTTTGAGTTTCCTCATTTTCATTAAGGTCTTTGGAAAGAAAAACCTGTCTCTTCTTCCCTCGTCAAAGTCGTCACCGCCTATATATGTCTGCTCCGTCAGCCGTACCGCAATTGATTATACCACCGCACCCAAACCCCAGCCCACCGCGCACAGCGCACAGCACAAGCGTCTCTGCCCGATCCGGCGGACAGGTGGAGGATGGCGATGAGCCGGACGCGGGATCTGCTGATGGAGGGGTTCGAGGGGCTGGTGCGGGACGGGTCGTTCAAGTGGCCCGTCCCCCGCCGCGCCGCCGACGACGACGAGGACCCCGACCGACCGCTCTCCTATGGCAAGAGCGCCCCCGTCGCCAGCCTCTCTCCCACGGCCAACGCCGTCGCCTCTCGGTGCTCCCGGTAATGGCGAGAACGCCATCATCTTACTCTATTCGATTCGGCGTTGGTTTTCTTCAGTTTCGAAGAGGAAATGCTCTAGGACGCAGTTTATTCGTCACTTAGGTTATGGGTTAAGAGAAGCTCATTCCGGAAGCTTCTGGGGATGAACTTCTTTGCATAGATCATCGCGGAATTCTAAGCTTCTTCTCTATTTCGTGCTTCCTTTTTTCTTCTAGGGAATTGGTTAGCACTAGTGCTGTCTAAATTCTAAACTACAGACAAGGCTTCGGAGGTGTTAATTCTCATAAAATATTCGAAGAGTACTAGGTTGCAGATTATTATTCGTTTCCGCAGTCCAGGTAGAAGTAAGGGCGTTATGTGAACCATGGGATCGCATAGGTTGGAATAGAGACCATATTGCATTATCTGAAATTGGACATGTTTGAGAAATAGAGTTGATATGATGCGACAGCAGCAGTTTGAGATCGCCATGAATTAAGTTTCATTTCAGATGTTTGAATGTCTATCATTTTAGGGTCAAAGAAACATGTTGTGTAAACTAGAATAGTTCATCTCCATTGAATAATCTGTAGTCCAACTGGTAGCTTTGTTGGGCACCCGTTGAGCATCCTATGTTTCATGGAACTATTGTAATGTTGTTTGTTTTGCCCTTGTTCTGTGGAGCACAGTTAATCAGACATGGCTGTGCATTGTTGTGATATATTCTGAGTTAGCAATACCATATAATCACATTTTCCTTTCTCTTAGTTACATGACGTCAATTTTGCTTCCATTAGATGTTGAACTGTTGCCTTTTGTGCTAATTAACTTTCAGAATTCTTGACATTTCCATTGATGACCTGCAAAATGACTTTGATATGCAAGCATCTGATTCCGTAAAGCAGCCAAGAAACTATGCAAGAAACTTTTTGGAGTATTGCTGCTTCAGGGCACTTTCACAGGTCTCACAAGTTGCAGGATATCTTGCTGACAAAAGCCTTCGTCGCCTAACATTTGATATGATGTTAGCTTGGGAAGTTCCCTCTTCTTCAAGCCAGCTTACTGTTAAGGTATAAGCTTTCTTTTGTTTACTTTCCCTAGATAACTTGTGGGTCGTACAGAATTAGCTGGATTTGCATTACAATCACCTGTAACATTTGTCTTTTCTTACATTAAGGATTTTTGGAATCTCTCTTTTATATTGAATTTCGTCTCTCTACGTTGCAGGTTGAGGCTGATAGCACAGTTAGTTTAGAGGCTTTCTCAAGAATAGCACCGGCCATCCCAACTATCGCTGATGTAGTAACTTGTTCAAATCTCTTTGATGTACTTTCATCTTCAAGCGGAGGCCGTCTTTCATTTCCTGTATATGATAAGTACCTTGCAGGATTGGACAGGTCACGTTCTTTACTGTTATGTTGTCATAATAATCATACACATTGGGTTGCTCAAATATTTAACTTAACAATTTTATCTTTTCTTTACCCTCTTATTGTTCTGTCAAAATGGCAAATTTGGTGCCTATGTCTTTCACGATGTGTCCCCAGTTTGAATTAAGATGGATGTATTGTGGGCAAATAACGACTACACTTTTGCCTGCTTGAAATTTTACTTGTGACTGCAGGGTGTAATGTGACATTAGATTGTAGAGCTTGCACAAGTTTACCAATGCATAAATGTACCATGGTACATAACATGGACACTGTTTCGTGCTGCCAAGTGCAGTGGTAGGAAGCCTATTATCTGATTGGTGACTATCTATATGACTATACCTCCTTGTTCATATAGAGATACCATTTGTCCATCTGTTAAAAAGGCATATGAGTGTTAATGCATATTCTAAAGTTGGTCTCACTATCTGAAATAGGATGATAATTGTCATTCCTTTTTAATATTAAATCACTTGTTGACAATTTACTCTCTTTTAATGTAGGTCATAAGCAAATGCATGAGATAGCGTGTCTATGAACCTTTTATTTTCAAATAAAGTTCAGTTATGCTCTTATTTTTCCTCTTACTGTAGGATATGTAAGCATGAATTTCTGTTGGATCTTGTTTGGTAAAGGCAGGACTCAGAGTATGTTTTATCTCATATAGAGCGATTAAGAAAATGAAGACACAATCTGAGTCATCGCTTTTATCGGGCCTCCGGTCTCAGAGAGGAGAAAGGGTTTTAGAAGTAGATGGAACATTGACAACTCAACCAGTACTTGAACATGTTGGGATTTCGACATGGCCAGGTTTGTCTAGTTTGCTGATGGACATGTTTGATTACTTATTGCTTAATTGGTGTGATTTGCCTTGTCCCTTTTTGTTATATCACTGGTTCTTAACCTTTGCTGACACAGGAAGATTGACACTTACGGATCATGCTCTTTACTTTGAAGCTCTTAAGGTTGTAACCTATGATAAGCCCAAAGCTTATGAACTTGCAGAAGATGTAAAGCAGGTTGTTAAACCTGAGCTGACTGGCCCGTGGGGTTCACGGCTATTTGACAAAGCCGTTATGTATAAATCAACAACCTTGTAAGTTTTAACACACTTACAAAGCAATTAAGCAATAGTAATTAACTTAATATAGGTTGTGCTTAATGCTTATAATGGTTCACTGATTACCTTTAAGTTAGAGCTGATTGCTAATTATTGCACAAAAATTCATTTCTATTAGGACCTAGTAGCAATATGCTTCCCTCAGCTGGTGTTCTTATAATTAGCATATAGATTTGTTCTTATCACCTTTAGTTATATTTTTCTGACTGTACATATTTTATAATGTTGAATACAGAGCAGAACCAGTGATCATAGAATTTCCAGAGTTGACTGGCCACTCTCGCCGTGATTATTGGTTGGCCATTATATCGGAAGTTCTTTATGTCCATATGTTTGTTAGAAAGTTCGACATAAATGGAGTTGATAAAGAGGAAATAATTCTGAAGGCTTCGCTCGGCATTCTGCGGTTACAAGCCATTGAGGAATTATCCTTACCAGCTTCCTGTCGATTTGAATCTCTTTTGATGTTCAATCTATGTGATAAACTTCCTGGAGGAGATGTAATACTTGAAACACTAGCCAGAACTATATCATCAAGAAGTTCAGCTCAAGCTAACCAACCAGGTATGAGCAGGGGAATGCATTCAATGTCTGCCTTCGCTGTCCTGTCAAACCTGGGTGTGGTATCACCAGTTAATAATGCTGAGAGACTCTTAGTTGGTGAGATAGTTGTTGGGGAAATGAGTTCCTTGCAGAAGACAGTTATGGAGTCAATGAACAACTATAAGAAGGTTGAATTGGCCCAAGCCACAGTTGATGGAGTTAAAGTTGATGGGCTTGATACAAACTTGGTGGTGATGAAGGTAAACTCAGAATAAAAACTAACCTCTTCATCTGCTCTATTAATTAAGATTGTTTGGCCTTTTCAAGCATTTTTATTCACCTGTTCAATCTGGATCTCACTTAGTTGTGCTTTACTTCAGACTTCAAATTTTATGAATCAGGTACTTATTTCAGTCGTTAGTGTAACTTTGTTTTAATAAAGTTCTAGAAACTGGAAATATACACCTGCATAGATGCTTGTCTCATGGAAGTCCTAGATGGGAGGGGGAAGAGTTCAGGGTTGCAGTCATTCTGGCATCCTCTTCATGTTCAAAACATAATTTTTGGAGGACTTGCATGATAACGGGAGTAGTCTTATCCCTAGTATAAGGCATAAATTTTCTATACTCATGGTATTGTTCCACTTATAACTAAAAGAATAAGCCTTGCTACTAGTCTAATCTATATCTGAAAGTATAGACAGCATGCCTCATTTTTGTTTGCTTCCAGTTCATGTATCTTACTAATGTAACTGCTCTGTATCAAGTAGGAGGTGAAATAACTTGGGTGTGTTTGTAGCTGTAATATTTGTGTAGTATGGCAATAGAAGTGGTTAGGGGATTCTTTATATGTGGCCGTCTCTACCAAATACATTAGGTATTTGGACTTCATGATGAAATATCTATGTTCTGTTGGAGAAATTTGCACTGTGCACACCTGCACTTTCTAGATTTTCTGTGCATGCACTTCAAAATTGATAAGTTGTTATATCTATTCTATAGATTGCACATGAACTAGAATTTACCATTACCTCCCTTTTTGAAGATGTGAATATAGTCATTTACACTTTCAAATTGCAAGAAAACAATTTACTCATTTGCTGGAACTCAAAAGGTATAGGTGGGTTTGGTGCAATTGTGAAAGGCTAGAACTTTAGGGGTTGAGTGGAAATTACAAAAAATGTCCATGCTTGTCGTCAAGTGCCCCTCATTGCACCCTATGACCCAGTGGCATGAATCAACCTGCCATGTCATTGGTCATGTCTCGGGATGGCGTGCTAATGAACTAGAGTGATCCACTTACATGAGATTAGTGACTTAGATATGCAGTTTGGGAGTTTGGTGGCCTAATTTAACCAATGGACAAGTTTGGTGACCTGCAGTGCAATCTACTCTTATTTACATATTTTGTTTTCTCTAGAAGGTTTATGTTTACAATATTATAGCACCAAGTACCAATCATGTCTGCCAACTATTAAAAAATTGTTTCTACAGACGCTTTTGAGTTTAATTATTAATTGCAATTAGGAATTGCTATCTCCGGTAAGTGACCTTTGGAGGGTTTTGGTATCGCTGGCATTGTGGGATGAACCTCTGAAGTCCATGGTGTTTTGCTTGCTATCGTCTTATATTATCATAAGGTACGCTAATTTGTCCATGAATATTTTCATGTTTTTGATGTTAGACATGATGCTTTGTCACTATAGTATTCTGTGTTGGTTATTTTGTATTATACAACTTACTAATAGAAGTAAATAAAAGCATGAATTATGTTCTTCAACAGCTCATCATAGGAGGCTGCCAAAATAAACTTATGAAAGAATGTGTAGGTGGTTGCAGTCTGCATATTACCTTTTTGTTAGTCTCTAGCTGTATTATAATTGAATCGTGTGACCAGAGCTTATGAAAGTAAAGGCTGTAGTTGGTTACTGTTATTGAACTGATGAATACCATGAGTCTACCACGTATATTTGAATCCAAATTCAGTTATGCACCAAATCTGCTAGTTGGGTGCTTACCATCTGTATTAAGTATTAACCCTTTTCAGTTTTATAAAATGTAGTTGTTACTGTAACAAACGAGCTGCTGTTCATACGAGTCTATGGGTGCATACCGTCCTCAATAGTCAATAGTTTACTCAGCCTGCAGGGTCTCCTTGAGAGTTGAGAGTTTGAGTTAAATTCAGGCTCAGGGTTTTTATCCAGCGATTAATTTGTTTAGGTTGGATTGTAAGAGAGAGAGTTTGAAGCATAGTTTTTAAGGCGGTAAGGCGAGACGAGACGATCCATCCCCTTCACACCTTTTATGCGTTAAGGCCTAAGGCCAAGCGATGCCTTACTAACACATTAGGTCAGCCATTTATTGGTTAGTCAACACTTGTTACATATATATTCCAGAGAGAATGAAAAATGTCGAGAGATGGGTTATAACTCATGTAGCCTATAACTTTCCTATGGCCCAAAAACCCATCTAAACTATACCATCCACTCCTCCCATGACCTAATTCCACAGTAGCTCCTCCTTTTGCCCTCAACACAGCTGCCACCCTCCTCATCTTCTCGCTCTCACAACAGCAGCAGCAGAAAATCCTCCCCATCTGCTTCTGCTACTGCTGCTGCCACCACCTGCCTCCCTCCTCCCCCTCCTTCTCTCCCCCCATCCTCTCCATCTACTGCTGCTGCTGCTACCACTTGCCTCCCTCCTCTCCCCCTTTCTGCCCGCCATGTTCTAGGGTTTTACGTGCCGCTGCCGCAGCTGCAGTGCCCGCGATGCCACCCGTCGCCATGGTGCCTGCGCCGACGCAGGGCTCCACCCAGGTATGCGTGTGCACGCCCAGATCTGGTCAACACGGGGCCTCTCTCTATGCCCCGCTTGGTGATTCTCACCCGCCGCTGCTGCCGCCTCCCCTCTCCTAATGCGTCGCCTCAGCCTCCACCTTGCTGGCCGGCCACCTCAGCGACGCCTTCCGGATGCCTTAGGCTCCTCCGGCGAGGCGAGGTGACGCCTTGCCACCCTGGCTCACCTTACTGCTTAGGCGGCGCTCAAGCAGCGCCTTAAAAACCATGGTTTGAAGATAACTCAAGTCAGCCCTATAAAAGGCTGTGCATTATAACATATGAAATCAAGCAAGCAGAAATAATTAGTATTTCTCTCATAAAAGGCCTTCTCCCTCACCGATTGTGTATTTCTCCTTACTCTAGTTAAAAAAAATTCCCAGCCCCTTCTGTATAGTATTTGCAGCATTGTGAACTAAGGTTCGTGATATTGGTGGTATTACACTCACTGTATTCTAAAGGAATCTTTATTATATTGACTGGTGGTCTCACCTTTTAGAGCAGTAACAGAATAGCAACAACGCAACACAACACATGATAACAATGCCAAACTGGCATTAAGAGGGACACGTTCAATTAATAGGCACCCAGACATCTGTGTCAAGCTACGTCTACATATATACTATATTTTCCTTTATCAAAGTACTAGTGTAGCTGCTACTAGTAATCTGAGCTTAGTACATCTAAGAAGTTCTTGGCTGTGATGAATCTTAATTCAATTTATTAAGTAATAGATGAATTTTCATCAGTTCGTATTCGTGATGTCCCTATGTTTCTTTGCTGACACAGGGGGTGGTTAGTCTATTTTGTTGTTATGGTCCTACTATTTTCAGCAACTTTCATGCTCCTCACAAGACTAACTAGTCAAGGAAAGCCAATGACTGAGGTCAAGGTGACGTCTCCACCTTCAATGAACACAATGGAGCAGCTCTTAGCTGTTCAAAATGCTATTTCCAAAGTTGAAGAGCTTGTCCAGGATGCAAATATTGTTCTTCTTAAGATAAGAGCTCTACTGTTGGCTTTTCCATCTCAGGTGATTAATTCTCACTCCATCTTAGAAATTACTGGTTTTGTTGCTTTGTTTATGTGCTTTCTATGCTATGATACTGGTAATGTTGTACTAAGAATATAATGCGTGCTGTACATTGTGTAGGTGTTACCATGCAAAGGGAGTCCCAAATTACAGTTTAGCTTGGAAATTAATACTTCATTTAGTGCGAAACTTATTATAAATTAAGTCAAACCATACAACGATGCTGCGTTCGTGAAACTATTATGAAGTACTATGGTTAATCTAGTGGTGTGTGCAATCTGAATAACTGAAGTAATGAAAGTCAATACTAGAACAGGGACACAGTAACAACAACAACCAAGCCTTTTGTCCTAAGCAAGTTGGCATAGGTTAGAGATGAAACCCAATAAAAATTCATAAGCCAAAAGATAAAAAAATGACTTAAAAAGAAAATTATAGTTCGGCCACGTGGATCGCTAATTTTCACGCGGTTCTATTTAGAGACAAATTTTTAGATACATTCTAATCTTTTGAGTCTTTTTTTACTGCTCCTCCCATGTCAATTTTGGTTGCCCCCTGTCCCTTCTAATATTGTCGATAGATCTTAGAATACAGCTATGCACCGGTGCTTCTGGAAGCCTCCATTGGATATGTCCAAACCATCTTAGTCGATGTTGGACAAGCTTCTCTTCAATCAGTGCTACCCCTACCCTATCATGAATATCTTCATTTCGAATTCGATCCCTTCTTGTATGCCCACATATCCACCGTAGCATACGCATCTCTGTGACACTTATTTGCTGGATGTGTTGTCTTTTAGTGGGCTAACATTCTGCTCCATACAACATCGCAGGTCTAATCACCGTCTTATAAAACTTACCTTTTAGCTTCTGTGGGACCTTTTTGTCACAAAGGATGCCAGATGCTTGTCGCCATTTCATCCACCCTGCTTTGATTCTGTGGCTAACATCCTCATCGATACCACCATTGCTCTGTAGCACTGATTCCAAGTATCAAAAAGTGTCTTTCTTGGGCACTATTTGTCCTTCTAGACTAACCTCTCCCTCCTCACACCTAACACCACTGAAATCGTACCTCATATACTCGGTTTTGGTTCTAATAAGTCTAAACCCTTTTGATTCTAAAGTTTGTCTCCACAGCTCTAATTTCCTATTGACGCCCATCCTACTCTCGTCTATTAGCACCACATCGTCATCAAAGAGCATACATCAAGGAATATCTTCTTGTATATCCCTCGTGACCTCATCCATCACTAAGGCAAAAAGGTATGGGCTCAAGGTTGACCCTTGATTTAGTCCTATCTTAATTGGGAAGGTATCGATCTCACTGTCACAAGTTTGAACACTTGTCACAAAGTTATCGTATATATTCTTGATGAGGCTAACGTACTTTGTTGGGACTTTATATTTTTCTAGCGCCCACGACATGACGGCCCTTGATATTTTGTCATATGCCTTCTCCAAATCATGAATACCATATGTAAATCCTTCTTCTGCTCCCTATATCTCTCCATAAGCTGACGTAGCAAGAAAATCGCCTCCATGGTCGATCTCCCGGGCATAAAACCAAATTGATTTTTTATGACGTTCGTTAATGTTCTTAGTCGATGCTTAATCACTCTCTCCCATAACTTCATAGTATGACTCATAAGCTTAATTCCTCGGTAATTAGTACAGTTTTGAATATCTCCCTTATTTTTGAAGATAGGTACTAATATACTTTTCCTCTACTGTTCGGAAATTTTGTTTGACCGAAAGATGCGGTCGAATAGCTTAGTTAGCCATACTACTGCCATGTTTCCAAGACAACTCCCCACCTCAATAGGGATATCATCAGGGGCCAACGCCTTGCCTCTTTCATCCTTTTTAGGGCCTCCTTAACCTTGGATTCCTGGATCCTCCGCACGAAACGCCTGTTGGTGTCATCAAAGGAGTCGTCTAACTCAAGAATAATGCTTTTATTCCTACCGTTGAACAATTCATCAAAGTAATCTCTCCATCTGTTCTTGATCTCCTCGTCTTTCACTAGAAGTCGATTTGCCTCGTCCTTAATGCATTTAACTTGGTTGAAATCCCTTGTCTTTCTCTCACGGATTTTAACCATTTTGTAGACATCATTTTCACCTTCCTTTGTGCCTAATCGCTGGTATAGCTCATCATAAGCCCGCCCCCTTGCTTCACTCACAGCTCGTCTTACTTTCTTCTTGGTATCTTTGTACTTCTCCATGTTGGTTGTGCTTCTGTCATGATGCCAGCACTTATAGCATTCTTTCTTTTCCTTAATAGCTTTTTGGACATCCTCATTCCACTACCAGGTGTCTTTAGGTTCGCATTTCTTTCTTTTGGTCACTCCAAGCACCTCCCTAGCCACCTTTCGAATGCAAGTTACCATCTTCATCCACATACTATTCGCGTCTTTCTCTTCGTTCCATGGTCCTCCTACAATCATCCTATCCTTAAAGATCTGTTGCGCTTCCCCTTGAGCTTCCACTACTTTGTTCTCATAATTTTGTCACCTTTGTCCCGAGGAACCCGTAAAAGAAAGCGAAAATCAGCCACCACCAGCTTATATTGTGGGACAACACACTCTTTAGGTATCACCTTGCAATCTACACAAGCACGTCTATCCACCCTCCTAGTAAGGACAAAATCAATTTGGCTAGAGTGCTGAGCAGTACTAAAGGTCACTAAATAGGATTGTCTTTTCTTAAAAAAAGTGTTAGCTACCATCAGGTCGAAAGCTAGAGCAAAATCTAAGATGTCCTTGCCCTCTTGGTTCCTATCGCCATACCCAAAGCCCCCATGCACCCCCTCAAACCCCACATTTGATGTGCCCATATGGCCATTGAGATCTCCTCCTATGAAGAATTTCTCATTAGTAGGTACACTTCTAACTATGTCTTCTAAGTCTTTCCAGAATTGCCTATTCATGCTTATATCAAGACCTCCTTGTGGGGCATAAGCACTAATAACATTCAGGACCAAATCCCCAATGACTAGCTTGATTAGGATAATCCTATCTCCTTGTCTCTGGACGTCCACTACTCCATTCTTGAGGTTCTTATCAATCAGAATGCCTACACCATTCCTATTTCCAACTAATCCTGAGTACCATAGCTTGAAACCAGTATTTTCTACCTCCCTCGCCTTCTGGCCCGTCCATTTAGTCTCCTGGACACAAAGGATATTTACACGTCTCCTAATCGCAACATCAACTAACTCTCGTAACTTTCCAGTTAAGGACCCTACATTCCAACTACCCACACGAACCCTATTTGCATCGACTAGCTTCATTACCCTTTGCATTCGTCGAGCAAAATACGAAGACCCTTGCACACTTGTCACTACATCCGGGCGCTGATGTAGCGCGCCACTAAGAGAGTGACGACCCGGCCCTTGCTCATTTAACAGCACACCTGGGTTCCGATATGGCGCGTCGCTAAAAGGGTGACGCCCCAATGAATTTCTATTGCGTTTCATATCCATAAGAATGGCTGAGTTTTCATATTGGCTCGCCAAGCCTAACACAACCCTCTTTTACCCGGACTTGGGACCGGTCACGGCGGAGTTAATACTAGAACAGGGATACCCGGACTTGGGACCGGTCACGGCGGAGTTAATACTAGAACAGGGAGATGGCAGAAATTCAGTTTTTTCTTTTTTTCTTTAGTTCGCTTTTCTTATTTCACAAAGTCAAAATAATGAAACTCATATTTTTTTTGTGTAGATTTAAGAATGATAAGATATAATCATATTGGCTAGAATCACTAATTTTTGGAGTTAAACTGTACGATGTTTTGCTTTAAATTATTATTGTAAGAGAAATGCACTATATGTATCTTATTTGATGCACTCATAATTGAACACTATGTGATTAGATTAATAGCATATGAAATGTTCATCTTCCATTTTACTTATCTAGACGTTCTATGGATTGGCTCCCCAGCTTTGCTCAAAATTTCCTTATGATTAGAACTCTAATAACGGAGTGTGCATGTTTAAATTTTCAACTTGTGCAGTCCTGTGGAAATGAGTAGTACTTTGCTTTCAAATTCTCATTTAGAAATCTTCTATCCAATATTTTAGATGCCTTCAGCAACCGTGAAGCAATAGCTATTCAACTGGGTTATCTTCCTTGCCAACTCAGATTGGATGCCCATTAATTAGATAGACTATCTCCTTGTTTTAAGAGATAGCATATTTTACCCAGGGTTAACAATTTCGATTTCCTTTGGTAGGTATGAATATTAGCTAATTTTGTTCAAAAACCCAGTCCAAATTCAAAATCTGAAATTTAGATTTAAATTCTAGAATTGTGGGAAAAAAGTGGCTGACACAGGGATAGGGAATCTAGCCACTGCGGCAGTTACAATCACCTCTCGTCTGACGTGGTTGATTGTCTATTAGACTCTCGACTTGGGCTGTTATGGCTCGAGGAGTTGAGGTTGTAGGGGTGGTTGATGGGAGGACAAGGCTTATAGCTCCGGAGCCTCGTTGATTTGTTGGTGTCGGCTAGGGCAAGGAGGGAGAAAGGAAGACAAGAGAATATAGGGATAATTCTCATCTGCTTTATTTCATAAGCCAAACCTCTTTATATAGAGGGAGGCATCCAATCTAATCCTTAAGGGGTACAAACTCTTGATATTTAGAAACCTAACTTAAGAAGAAAGTCTTCCTAATCTTGTTAAAACCCACCGCTGGCACATGGCTAAGCGCGGCCCCGTTGCTAGTACTGTTGCCTCGACATAACATCTCTCTCCCTCGACAAACAGTTTGTCGTCGAGCTTGAATGAAAGGTGAAGCTGATAGAAAGTAGTGGCGTCCTCCCAAGAAGCATTTGCAGCGGATAGCCCTTCCCATTGGATGAGAACGTGCCAAACATCACGAGAACGTCGTGCACGGAGAGGCTTGGCCGGATAGGGCACCATCTTGCTGTGAAGTATGGTTGGAAGGGGGGAAGCGCAGTTGGTGGAGGGCCTTCATACTGGAGGAGGCCCACGTGGAATACATCATGGAGACGTGTGGTAGATGGCAGCCCAAGTTTGTAGGCGACATCATTGACCTTGGTGAGGATGTGATAAGGACCATAGTAGTGTGGTCCTAGCTTGCCCTTGGCTGCTCATGGTAGTGACCCTACCACCCGGTGATGAACACGGAGCCACACCCAATCACCTTTAGAACTCAGCTCGTGGTGTTTGCCATCATAGTAGTGCTTGGCATACTCTTGGGCATGCAATAGCCAACTGCGCATGTCAGCGAGGAAGAGATCGTGGTTCTGGAGCTCACAATGCATAGTTGAGATGCGCGCCTCACCCAGCCCGTAGTCAGGGAGGACAGGAAGGTCCCGCCCATAGACCATACAAAACGGCGTCATCTTGAGGGCGGAGTGGTGGGAAGTATTGTAGCAAAATTCTAGACCCATTGGCGAGCACGATCCCCTGTCATCCAGCGTAACATGGCAACTGTTTTGTTCATCGCCTGGAATGGCCATCCGTAAGTAGGTGAAAAGCTGTGCTTAGGCGAAGCGAGGTACCACACTTGTCGAAGAGGTCCTTCCAAAAGTTGGAAGTGAAGACGGGGTTGCGGTTAGAGACGATGGAAGCCAGAATGCCATGGAGGCGCACAATGTCGGTGAAGAATGCGCATGTCACGGAAGCTGCCAAGTATGAATGCACAAGTGGAATAAAATGCGCATACTTGGAGAACAATCGACCATGCTGAGGATGAATGATTTGCCACCTACTTTTGGTAGGCTGTTGATAAAATCCATGGATATGTTAGCCCATATGCTGGAGGGAACCTCCAACGGTTGTAGAAGACCCGTCGGGTCGAGGTGCTCTGTCTTGTTACGTTGACAAGTGGTGCAAATGCTAACTAGTCCTGAGCCACTTGGTGATCTTGGAGGATGTGGAAGTCGTGGCGTAGGCGATGAAGTGTTCTAGATGCCCTCGTGGCTGTCGTCGTGGGCCTCCACCAACTCGAGCGGCAAGGTGGAGCCGTTCGGAATGTGGGTGCGCTGGACAAGAAGAGACCATGTCATCCACCAGGCCCTACGGGGCTGCGAGATCACTCGCGAGGATGCACTCGCGCATGACTGCCTAGTCAGGATCAGTGATGGCTGCCTCGCGAAGGTCGTCGAAGATGGAGAACCAAGGATTTTCTATGGAGAAGGCTAGCCCTAGTTCCACGTCGTGACGAGATAAAAGCATCTGCCACCATGTTCTGCTTGCTAGACTTGAACTTAACTGTAAAAGCAAACTCAAACAATTTGCTCACCCATTGGTGTTGTAGAATTGTGGAGACGTTGCTCGAGGAACGCGAGGGCGCAATGGTCAGTGCGGATCGTGAAGGAGCGTCCCCGATATATGGCCGCGAATGTTGTACTGTCTGCACCAGCCCGATAAGCTCCGTTTCATAGGTGGCAAGCTTTTGATGGCGCTCGGTAATGTGCCTATTGTAGAAGGCAATAGGACCAATGCCTTGGTGCAAAACCGCACCAAACCCGGAGCCCAACGCGTCACACTTGATGATAAAGGCTGTCATGAAATCTGGCAACTAGAGCATCGGAGCAGAAGTGCATGCCGTCTTGAGGGTGGTGATGGTGGCGTTAGCTTTTGCGACTAGACAAATTCCTCCTCCAGGAGGCGCGTCAAGGGAGCAAGAGGGTTCCATAGTCTCGGATAAAGTGCTGATAATAACCAGCAATACTAAGGAAGCCCTTGAAGCGCTTGAACCGACTAAGGTGTTGGCCAATTTGTCACGCCGTCCACCTTGGGTGGATCCATCGACACCCCGGCGGCGGATATGATGTGATCGAGGTAGGCGAGGGAGGTCTCTCCAAAGAGGCACTTGGGCCACTTGAGAAACAGGTGGTGTTGACGTAGTAGCCGGAAGACAACATGAACATGGCGGAGGTGGTCACGAAGCAATGTAAATCAAAATATCATCAAAGAACATGAGCACAAATCGATGGAGAGGGTGGAGAACTTTGTTCATGAGTGCTTGGAATGTTCCCAGCGCATTGGTCAGGCCGAACGACATAACCAAGAACTCAAACAAGCCTTCGTGGTACGGAACGCTGTCTTCTCGATGTCCGGGGGGTGCATGCAAACTTGGTAGTACCGGAGCGAAAGTCAAGCTTGGTGAAGAACTCGACACCTTTAGTTCCTTGAGGAATTCCTCGACTCCCGAGATGGGGAACTATCCTTGATGGTCTTGTCGTTGAGCGTGTGGTAATCCACGGACATCGCCATGACCCATTGTGCTTTTTGACAAGCAGAACAGGTGCTAAAGACGCCGAATTGCTGTGGCAAATGAGTTGCTGGTTCTGGAGGTTGGTACACTGTCGCTCCAGTTCACCTTTTTGGAGCGTCAGGTACCAATAAGGGTGTACTACTACCGCCTTCGCACTGGGAAGTAAGTGGATGTGGTGGTCACACGAGCGAGCGGGCAGGTGGACTGTGGGTTCAGCGAACAGGAACACAAACTCCTCCAAGAGCTCGGCCAAGACGTTCGGCCTGTTAATGGCGAGAAGGTGTGCGCTAGTTGGGAGGCCGCCTCGTCGTGCCATACTACCCGTTGCTGGTTGTGCTGGAGCAACATAGTGAGGAGATTGAAATTCCGAAGGATGGAGCCCAACGTGCCCAACCACTATACGCCTAACACGACTTGGAATCCCCCAAGTGGTATGGTGTATAAGTCGAGGGTGAATGACTCATGCCGAGAGAACGGCGGCGTTGCGACAGATGCCGTCGTTCGTGAGTGACCACAGCCGTGAGGCCCACTCGTGGGTGCAAGGTGATGCTGCTGCACGCTACCAGTTCTGAGGCCAATAAGTTGTGTGTTGACTTGGAATTGACGAGCGTGAGGAGGGAGACGCTGACCAAGGTGACTCACAGCTACATGCCTATAAGGCCGAGCAACGAGATGTGCAGATGGGTGTCGTGGTCAGGCTTGTCGTCATCAGACTTCGTGGAGACCTATAACATAAAAAGTTTCTTACAATGGTGGTTGGCGCAAAGGTCTTGTCGCAGTGTGTAGCAGAGCCCCAGGCGACGACATTCCTCTATCTTGGTGGGCGTTAACTTTTTGAAGGGCTATGACCCTACCGAAGCTGCAGATGTGATGCCCTTACTGGAAGAGCTTCCCACCTGAGCCTGCCACGCACGTAGTGGACTGCGACGGCTGCGCTGTGCTTGAAGGTGTACTCGTCGCGGCAGTGACCACCGCCAAGTGTTCGAATGAGCGAGCGATGTCCATGGCGTACTAGTGTGGTGGGCTTGAGGAGGACTTGCGTCTTGAGCAGCTCCCCCAAGCCATTCACGAAGATATCTCGCTCTCGTCATCCGGTAAGGTCCGGCAACGCGGGAGAAGCGAGAGAACTTGTTCTTGGTAGTTGGTCACCGCGCCTGTAAGACAAAGGGAGATGACTTCGCCGAACGGGTCGTTGCGTGAGGGAGGATCAAACGGTGGTTGAGCAGCGTCACAAAGTCTTCCCAGTTAGGCTGGCCTTGCTTGTGATCCACGTGATGGTACCAAAGGTTAGCAAGCCTTGTCAAGTGGTACGCCGTGGGCCAGGTCTTCTCGTGCTCCTCCGTGCGCTGTCATTCGAAGAATTGCTCACACCAATTAAGCTAGGGCAGCTGATCCCCCTTGTATCATACGTGGGAGATTCCAGCTTCTGAAAGCAAGGGTGATCGGCTGGCTGCATGGCTCTCTTTGGCGGGTGCGCCCCGGCTGGCGGGTCTAGGATTGAGCGGTGTTTGGTACTCGTCAGCCGCGCCTTCTTTCTCTTGAGCTGCGTTTCTCGTGTGAGATGCTGCGCGTGGTGGGACCTAAGGGAACGCCGTGCCTCCGTGCCTCCACGCCGTCATCTAGGTCATCGACGCTCGTCGAATTTTTTCCAAGAGTGCCATGGAGATGTCTTGTGTCTTTTGCTGCTGCTCGATGTCGCGCATCCTGTCGTGTGAGACCCTGCAGGTTTAGCGTGGTGGCATCCAGCTTGGCGTTGCTGGCATGCATTTCAGTGGCGAGGTTGGCCCACGCCGACGTCATCTCCTTGTGGATGAGCTCCTGTAGCTCGTCCAGTTCCATGGGCAAGATGTCGGGATTCTCGTGGGTACTCATGGCGGAAGAAGAGGTTGAGATCATCCGCTCTGATACCAAAATGTTATGGCTTGAGGAGCGGAGGTTCTTGCGGTGGTTGACGCGATGCCGAGGCTTATAGCCACGGCACCCGGTTGATCTGTTGGTGTCCGGAAGGGGTAAGGAGGGAAAAAGAGAGGAGAATGTTAGGGATAATTCTCGTCTGCTTTGTTTCATAAATCAAGCCTCTTTATATAGAGGGAGGCATCCAATCTAACAAGGAAACTAATCTAATCCTTATGGGATATAAACTCTTGATACTTTAGAAACCTAACTTGAGATGCAAGTCTTCCTAATTCTATTGAACCCACTGCTAGCAAGGCAAGGCTAAGCGCGGCCCTGCGACTGGAATTGTTGCCCCCACATCACATGGGTGGACCAAAAGTTAAATTGGTCTGAAAAATTTGACTGATTAGGCCTTCTTTAGTTGGTCACTGATATCCGGCAATTTCGTGAAATGTTGCTGAAATTTTTAACCGTTTGATTATGAGTTATTATTTCGAATGGTTGCAACCTTCGTGAGTATTTTCATTGTCTCCCTTGCTTCGGTGCCTACATTTCTTTGATTCTTGTGTTTTACAGGCCACCGATAAAGCAATTCTTGCGCTGGTAGTGATGGCTCTAAGCCTTGCGTTCCTGCCAACGAGATTGCTTATCCTGGCGATGTTTCTGGAGGCGTTCACGAACAACTCGCCACTAAGGAGAGCAAGCACAGAAAGGTGCACCAGAAGGTTAAGAGAGTGGTGGTTCAGCATACCTGCAGCTCCAGTAGTGGTGGAGAAGGATAAAGAAGATAAGAAAACGAGATGAAATTTTTGTGTGTGTTGAATGTGATGTCTCCTGTTTGGCCGATGCGTTGTGATGGATCATCAACGCCCAGTGTGTAGAAAGCTTGGGAATATGTCAACAGAAGAACAGTTAGTATTTCAATGAAAGGCTAATTCTCTTCACTACGGAACGGCTCTACACTGATGTCTCTAAATTTGTTGGTCTTATGGCAATCGATGAGGTTCACTTACCTTATACTCGTAATTTTGATGATCCCATTCCATGATTACATTGTCGATCTAGGGCCGAACTACATGTTAATCTTATTGCGGCGTCCTGGCATCCCTCCGGCGCGCTAGGTGCTGTTCGAAAGCGCCCACCCTGTCCAAGCGAGCGTGCGTGCTCCCATTGATGCTACCTAAATGTCATTTCTATAAATTCTAACAACCAACGGTGCACGCAAGAAAATTATTTAATACCAAAAATTGAAATGTTTTATCTTTCCATCCGTTTACCCATTTAACTATCCAATTTTATGGGCGTGTTTATTACGGTGAGACCTTCGAAACAATTTTGACATAAGTTATTATCAGATAATAAGTGAAAGTGTTATCGGATAGTAATTTATGTACCTTATTTATGCACTCTACGTGCCTTTGTCCCGCGTTGGGCCAAGCATGAGCGCGTATGTTAGATGAACCCTTCTGTGGCCTCAGCTTCTAGTGAGCTTTTAGGTGAAAAGAAACCTTAAACCAAACCTAAGATAAAATAGTACTTCCTCCGTCTGGAAATGTAAGACCCTTTTGTTTTGTCATAAGTCAATGTGTTTTAAGTTTGGCCGAGTTTATATTAAAAAATATCAACATCTACACTATCAAATAAATTCACTATGAAAACATATTTCATGATAAATATAATAACACTAATTTAATATCGTAGATGTTGATATTTTTTAATATAAACTCGATCAAACTTAAAAAATATTGACGTAGGACAAAACAAACGGGCCTTACATTTCCGGACGAAGGGAGTAGCAAAGCTTAATTTTTAAACCCCTCCTATTTTCCATTGGTGGTAGGAAGCCCTAATTTCGTGGCTTCCCGAGCTTGTCTCCTCCCTTTACTTAACCCGCTCCGATCTTACCCTTCATTTTCACAGTAATTACAAAAAAAAATGCCACTCGTGTGTTTCTTTCCTTTCTTCCCCTCCCCGACCACACATGCCGCTCCCCTCCCCTCTACTCTCTCTCGCGTTGCCGCCCAACACCATCCCCTCGCGCCCGCCACCTGCCGCCCCGCCTGCTCGCGCTGGCCTCTCTCTGCACGGCCGTCCCCCGCTAGATCCCGCCTCCTCGACGCCTCCCCCGGCGCTTGTTGCCGCCTCCCCCGCTGGATCCCGCCTCCCACACCTCTCCCGCCGCTTCCCCCGTCGGATCCCACCTCCCTCGTCGCCTCCTCCGCCACTTCCCCCGCCGAGCATCCCGCCTCCCCCGCCAGAGCATCCCGCCTCCCCCACCTCTCCCACCGTGTCCCCTGCCCGATCCCACCTCCCCTACCGCCTCCCCGTTGGATCTCGATTGCCCCGCCACCCCCACCACTTCCCCCACTAGAGCATCCCGCCTCCCCGCCGCTTGTCGCCGCCTCCCCCGCCTCCCCCGCCTCCCCCGCCAGATCCCGACTACCCCGCCACCCCCGCCACTTCCCCCGCCAGAGCAAACCGCCTCCCCCGCCGGGTCCTGCCACCTCCCCCGCCGGAGCAGCCCACTTCCCTGTCGCTTCCCCTGCAGGATCAGGTCACCTCCCCCGCCGGAGCTTGTGTTCCGACGCCACCAACCGCTCCTATCGCCATCGGAGTAGGAACAGAGGAGGAGCAGCAGCAGCTAGCAGGTTTTTTTTTCATCTATTCATTCAAGGTAGCATCACAGTGTGGAGTAGCTCCATAGCAAACCGAAGAAAGCACTGGAAAATTGCTATACTAGATAATGTATATGCATGCTTGTGAAAACTACTATACTGGACAATGCATTTTCTTGTGTTGATATGCTTGTGATATGCTATTGAGAACTGCTACTATAGGAACAATATTCTAATTGTTTGTGATTTGCTTGTTGTGTCCTTGGTCAGTCCTTAGATGTGCGAAATGTTGCTACAATATGCTTGTGATTCAGATGTGCATTGGGTATACATGTTCATTGGTTATGCTATCCCAGAAACGATCACTGGGTATTCATTTTTGTTTACCTTGGAAGTTAATATATGCACACCATCTATAGTACTATCTCTATGTTAAATTAGAGCAATGAGCAACTAAGTAGCATTAGGATTCTTTCATGCAATGTATATGCATGCTTATTAAGTTAATACACGTCTAGTGTTAAATTTTACATGGCACAAGTATTTTTTTGACTAAGTCATATCTTTAGAGATGGAAAAAGGGAAGACTATCAGCAAAGCAACTTGGGATACCGTTGCTCATAAAATATTTCTTGACATATGTGTCGAGGAAGTGAATGCAAATAACAGGCCAACACAGTGTTTGAACAACAAAGGGTACTCCAACTTGATTGCCAAGTTTAATGAGCGGACCAAGAGAGAATACACGACGCAAGCAATTCAAGAATAGGTGGGAGACGCTAAAAAAGAGTATAATATATGGAAATCATTGAATCAACATACCTCCGGCCTAGGAAGGGATCCTATCACTGGTACCATAGCAGCTAGTGATGATTGGTGGGAAAGAGAGATACTGGTATGTTATTCGTCATGTCATTTACAAGTATGAGTTTGTGATCCTTCTTTGAAGCTAACAAGTTGTTTTCATGCTTATATGCAGAAATGTCCTGATGCTGCGAAGTTTCGACTCTCTCCACTTGATAATGAGGACAAGATGAGGACAATTTTGATGCTCATAGTGTTATAGATGAGCATGCGATGGTACCAGGGGTGAAGCATCTCATATTGACCTTGGAGAAGGTGATTCTAGGTCAGGCTAGTGCTGAGGAAGGGAGCAATGAACATTTTTATGCATCACAACTGTAATGAAAAAAGAATGCCATGATGTATTCATCACTTTGAAGACACCAAATGGAAGACTTGGATGGATCAAGAGGACATGGGAGGAGAAAAAGAAGCGCTAGGCTTCTTAGTTATCTTGTTATTTTATTCGAACTTGTGGTGCTTATTCGGACTTGTGTATTGTTGGCCTATTGTCATGAACTTGTGTTGCTTATTTGTTCAACTTAGAACTTGCACACCTCAAAGTTATACAAATGAATAGGCATGGTTACACAGTCAAAATGTCATGGCAATATGTGACTTTGATATGAGGTTCACTTTGTGGTTGCTGTATGGCCTAGGTCTGTTCATGACACGTGTATTTCTCAATGCTTTGGTGCAATACCAACATTATCCGCAGCCGCCCCAAGGTAACTCATTTGTGTCTTATGTCTTACTTTATCTATTAGTCATGCAATATATAATGTTCATTTAATAATAAATATAGGTAAATACTATCTTGTTGGCTCGGAATATCCAAATCGAACCGGTTACCTAGGCCCATTCAAGGGACATCGGTACCATGTACTGGAATTTTAAATATCTCAACCGGTTGACATGAAGGAGATGTTCAACCACGGTCATTCATCTCTTCAAAATATTTATTCACCCAACCAGATCTGAACTTGAGGCAAAGAAGGTGGCTAGAGCTCATTAAAGATTATGACATAGGTCTCAACTACACTCTCGGCAACGCCAACGTAGTTGCAGACGCTCTGAGCCAAAAATCCTACTGCAGCACCCTCTCTATTCGTGATCAGCAACCACTCATCTGTACAGAGTTCCAGCGGCTCAACCTTGAGATGGTAGAGGATGGTTTTCTTGCTGCAATTAAGGTGAAACCAACCTCGAGGCCCAGATCAAGGCTGCTCAGCTCACAAGTGCCGGAGTCCGCAAAATTAAGGAGAAGATAAAGAGCGGGACCGCCACTTGTTTTTCTGAGGATGAGCATGGAAACATATGGTTCGACAATCGTCTCGTCATACCAAAGGATGACGAATTGAAGACCCTTATCCTCTGAGAAGCCCATGATTCCCCTCTTTCCATCCATCCCGGAAGCACGAAGATGTATCAGGATTTGAAACAGCGCTGCTGGTGGACCCGTATGAAGCGGGAAATCGCCAAATTTGTCGCGGAATGCAATATTTGCTACTGTGTCAAAGCCAAACATCTCCGACCAGCAGGCACGCTCCAACCACTTCCCATCCCCGAGTGGAAATGGGAAGAAATCGGTATGGATTCGTAGTCGGTTTGCCAAGAACTCAAAAGGGTCACGATGCCATCTGGGTAGTCGTCGATCATTTATCCAAAGTGGCACATTTCATTCCAGTCAAGACCACTTTCAAGGTTAGCCAATTGGTTGATCTTTACATCTCCAGAATAGTCTGCCTCCATGGAGTTCCGAAGCAGATTATTTCCGATCAGGCACTCAATTTATCAACCGCTTCTGGCAGTCTCTCCATGAAGCTATGGGGACTTGTCTCTCTTTTAGCACGTCTTATCATCCTCAAACCGAAGGTCAAAACCGAGGGAACCAACCAAATCCTGGAAGACATGTTGAGAGCATGTATTCTCTCTTTCGGAGCAAATTGGGAGAAATTCTTGCCCTATGCCGAGTTCTCGTATAACAATAGTTATCAAGCTAGTCTCAGCATGGCACCTTTTGAAGCTCTTTATGGGAGAAAGTGTAGAACTCCTCTCAACTGGTCCAAAACTGGAGAGCGACAGCTCTTCGGACCAGATTCTATAAAAGAAGCTGAGGCTCAAGTCCGGATTATTCGGGAAAGACTTCGAGCTGCTCAATCTCGCCAGAAGCAATATGCTGACCCAAAGCGATGAGAGATCACCTTTGAGGTTGGCGATATGGCATATCTTCGGGTTACCCCATTTAAGGGTACCCACCGATTCAAAGTCACCGGTAAGCTAGCTCCTCGGTTTATCGGTCCCTTCAAATTCTTGCCAAAAGAGGAGCTGTGGCTTATGAATTGGAGCTACCTCCTTCGCTGTCCGGAGTGCAAAATGTCTTCCACGTATCTCAGCTCCGAAGATGTCTTCATCCTCCTGCCGCGGAAGCCCCATTTGAAGATCTCGAGTTGAATGAAGACCTTTCCTATCAGGAGCATCCCATTCGTATCCTTGACGAAGTTGAGCGTCAAACTCGTCGTCGTTCTATCAAGTTCTATAAAGTCCAATGGAGTAACCACACCGAAGCCGAAGCTACATGGGAATGAGAAAATCTACTCCGAGCTGAATATCCCTCTCTCTTTCTAATTGATAGGAATCATGGGTCGAGATTCTTTTAGGAGGGGGGGTAGGTTTTGTAATGACCTAAATTTTGTAAGCGACAATTGGAACTTCAAAGATATACTTGAAGTAAAGTTGTCATTCTTGCGCCTTCATGCCACCACGTAGGCCAGTTTAAAACGTTCGAAACCATCACAATCATGACGTATATGAACTAACAACTAACCTTGACGATCCAGTGAAACTAATCCCAATTGAAACCTCTCTAAAGTGTTTTTAAGTTCAAAGGTATTAGGGGGGAATTTCATACACATGCTAAACATTAGGACAAGACTTGATTCTCAAATTCAAACTTGAGTTGGTAGGTTAAACAAATAGGAGTATGATGTACCGGTGGGGAAAGATCTTTGTTCCAAGGTTGCAGCACAAATTAAACTCAGACTTTGCATATATTATGAAAATGCTATTCACATTCCTTTAGAACTTTGAACCATGTTGTATGATCAAATCAATTTCCAAACAATGTTACTACTACACTAAGTTAAAGGAAATGCTAAGTGCATAGGCATTAGGGTGACACCAATGATTGAAAAGCAGAAATATTTGCTCAGGAGCCCTAGCAACTGATCTGGAAAATTCAAAATTTCATGCTTGAATAGATGGCCAAACTAAATATGAAATTGAACTTGAAAATTAGGGAAAAAGATTTCTTTCCCTCCTATTTTTCTCTCGGGCCGAAACCCCTGCGGCCCGCTCGTCCTCCCGCTTGGGCCGAGCCTGTCTCAGCTCCCCGCCGGCGCCCGGGAGCGTAATCCGATCCCCGTTTCCTCCCTGCGCGGTGTCTTCTCTTCTCCCCGCCTCCCTCCTTCAGCTGACAGCCCGGGCCCGCGAGTAGGCCTCCCTTTCCACGTGCCGCTTTTTCCCTGACGCGTGCACTACCGGCGTCGGGGTCTTCTCTGAACCCCGGCGAACTCTTCGGCATTTCCTCCTCCACCTCGATATCTTCGCTCCCACCTTCTCTCGTTCTCCGACGCCTCATCGGACGAACGCAGCCGAGCCAGGCGGTCGGAACCAACACAAGCACTGCCGCGCCGCCAGGCTCGCCACCGCTGGTCCCTTCTCCGTCTTCTCCAAGCCCGGCGACCTCCACCGATTCTCCCACGAATGGTGCTACCTCTCCTCCCTTTTTCTCCTTGCCGCAGAGATCCGTCACCATCCAGAGAACTCGTCACCAGCTTAATTGGTTTTTGCGTAGCACAGCCTCCAGATTTCTCATTTTCCTCGCCGTCGTCCAATAAGCCACCGACGAGAAATTAGCCACAAAAGGTGAGCTTCGATTCACAACAATGGGCATCCTCTGTTTCTTAGGATTCTCCTTTTTCCCTCCTAATCATTGGTTATTGCTGCGGAGCCCCAGAGCGTGCCATCGGCGAGAACTTCACGCACCGTCCGCCATTGCCGCTGCCATCCCTTTCCTCATCCTCGCTTGCTTCGTCCGAGCATCAAATCGAGCCCACGGTGAGCTCTGGTTCTTTTCTCCCCGTTCTCCTATTCGATTCCATGTGGGTTCACCATCGCACGGCATGCTCCGTTCTGTCCCACCGCCGGCGACCTCACCGTCGGCAAAGCCGGCCTCCCATTGCTTCCCCTGAGTGCTAAAATGGGACCGCGACCTTCCCAGGAAACTAACGCATCAAACCGCGCTCCGTTTAGTGACCTGTGGCGCTGGAACGCGTGCTGGAGCGGTCACGCCACCGCGTCGGGTGCACGGCGTCGTGCCGCCGGGCGGGTCGGCCGTTAATTAGTTAATCCCGTTCGATCTAACCCTTACAGGTGGACCCCAGTGATTAGTGCTTTAATTATAGCCGTTTGAATGTAGCAACTCGCTGCCGAGTGGAGCCCACTTAAGTGTAGGGAAAACAAAAACAATAAAAGAAAATGCCCTGACATCCTGGCCCCTTTTGTCATACTCTGCGGTAGGAAGGAGCTGGGTGAGAAAACTTCTGAACTAATTCGAAATTCTGGCAATTGCAAGAATTGGGAGAGAGAGATAAATCTTTGAAAATTCATAACTATCTCATATGAACTCCAAATTGAGTGATTCTTTTTTTGTTATTCTTCTTTTAATCTGTAGAACATCTTGGTATAAACAAATGTTTACGTTACATTGCTGTAGAATATTGGAAATGCCCCGAATACCCATTATACTCAAATTTGCCACATGTTTCATATCAAATAATTCATAAGTGCAAAAACAGTATAAATGATACCAGAGGCTAAGTAGGTCACATACTATGTACTCAGGTACTCACATGTGTCCTAATCCCTACCTATGTACTAAAACCATGCATAAGCTAATAAAACCCTAATATCCATATATCTACTTCGGAAATTCATAACTTCAACCCTAGAAACTCTGAATTCGACGAAACCAATTCCGTTAGATTCATATAGACATCTCTACATGTTAGGGTGCATATCATGCATTTTTGAATCTTTTATTTACTGGTTTTAATTGAACTCCTTTTGTTGCTTTATTTCGGTTTTCCGTGTCTCAAATTGGTTAGAATCGAGCACTGAGGAGTATTTAGAGGGTGAATATTATTGTGATCCAGATCAATCCAGCAAGGCAAGTTCACAAAAATACTCGCTAAAATTCCCTAAGTTTATTTCATGCTATGCTATTGGTTATGGTTAATTGCTAGCTTGTATTGGAAATGATTGCAATGTGATAGTGATGGCGAATCACTAGTATTGCTAGGTTCGAATGTGTTGTAAGATCAGCGAGGATCTTTTAATCGGACTAATGCAATATGAAACCCCTAATGGTGAGTTGTGAGGGCTGGGGTATCGACACCTACAGAGGATCGACAGGTGGTTAACCTGATCGCTACCGGTATCGTAGGGCTTTACCCGTCACCCACGGCGGGGTTTGAATTAAGATTGGTGGAAGTCATGGTCGGCCAACCCTGAACTTACGCATTCTCAATTCATCCCTCGCGTCGGGCAAGTTTTGGTTCCCTTGCCTGACCACACTTTCGGTTGAGCCTCGGTTGGAGCAACCACGAATAAATGGTCTTGATGACTTGATATGATTATTGGATATGAGATTCTTGGTTGAATTAATTCATATTCAGATCTGAAGATAAACTTGTTCATGTGATATTTGTGATATCGTTTTATCAATATTGTCCATGTTGTTGTTTATCTTGTCATGGTTATGTACCTGTTAGTAATTGATTCCTGATTGATAGCTTTGCTGAAATTAACATGGGATGAGCATATAAATGTGACTTGCAAGTACGAAAGTACTTATGGAATTCAATTCCGAACTTGTTGCAGGAGATCCTAGTATCGGTGAGTACTACGACGTGGAAAATCTCGATGCCGAGGTTTAGCTTTAGTGGGTTTCCTTTACGATCGAGTTGTGGTGGGTTTGTATCATCAGATGGAGATGGCATGAGCTGCCATCTCAGGTTTTATATTTTGTTTGTTTGCTGTTTTTGAAGTTGAAAGCTTGTAATCGACCTCCGAGTCGACCCTTGTGTGTAGTATGACCTTCCTCGGGTAAGAGGTAAACTATGCATGCTGATAACTCCTTCTTTTAGAGTTTGAACTGTGATATTCAAGTTGTTTCAGTGGCTGCCCATATGCAATGCGTGTATGAAATGAAGTATATAGAGTATCGTCGTGGAGAATTAAAGATGTTCCTCTTATCACTAAGTCGAGCAGGTATCGGTTGAGTGACCCGCTGGCTGAGATGCTGTGCCGGCCAAGCAAGGTGTGGGTGTTTCTACCGGGCTTCGAGCGACCCACTAGCTTCCGAGCTAGGTTAGGGTGTGGGTAGAAATGTCGGGCTCCTACGAGCTTGCTTTGCATAGTGGAATTGGGAACGACTCTAAGTCTCACAGGATCAGGGAATTGTATGTGGTTCTGGGAAGTTTAGTCGCTTCCGGCCGCTTGACCAACGGTGAAGGCATACGACGTCTGGGAAGCGTATGGTGCGTTGGTCAGGTGTCAGACCACTCCGCTTCGGTGTTCACGGCGTAGGTACCGTGCCACCGGGCCGACTGGTTTCTTGGTCCTTGGCGACTATTCATTCCCCTACCCATATATAATTCCGGGGGTCCGTCACACCATTGTTTGGACAAATTTATTGCACAGATTCGATGCAGGTTCTAGCTTGGTTGGGGTAGTATTGTAAATATTAGGTCATTTTAAAAATTTATTGCACAGACCATTCACTTTAGGAAATTCTAAGGTTAGTTTATTTATTAAGTATGCATATAGTTTGTTACTTTTTAATACTTATTGATTTAATGTTAAGTATACACGCATGTCATATGGATTAACAGTGGGTGTACATCGAGAATCATGTGAGCGAAGAGTGACATTGATGATATCTCAGCATTCTTACTATTAGCTAAACAGAAAAGTTTGAATAGCATGTGGATATGCTGTACATGCTCTGGTTGTAAAAAAATCTTAAGAGCTTCAGGAACCATACGCAGATCTGAACACATTTGATCATGAGGGGATTCATGAAGGGGTATCATGTTTGACCATTATTTGAAGCTTCTTGGATTGAAGCGGTACAGATATGAGATGTGCATCTAAAGAAAAACTTCACGTTACGTTGCATCACTACCTCAGGAAACACCAGCACTGACGGGCGAAAAACGGCAATCACTGACGGGTACCGCGCCCGTCAGTAAGCTCCTGTCAGTGGAAGTGCTACTTCCACTGACGGGCAGAGGGCCCGTAAGTAGAGGACAGATTTTCACTGACGAGTGGATCCGGCCCGTCAGTGAAAAGCCTTCCAGCGCTGCCTGCGCGGCATTCTGAGAGGACTTTCACTGACGGGCGGGAAACTTTCGCTCGTCAGCGGTAACAGTTTCCTCTACAGGTACATAGCCTGTGCCCGTCAGTGAAAGTATTATTCAGATATTTTTTAAATATATCTGAATAGACAATATTAAGCATATATAACAATTAATATCACAAATATTAAGTATATACAAGCTAGTTTACAACGAATTAAATGACAAAGATATGAATTTATCAATGTTTATTTTTACTAGCCCTACTCTAGATCTATGATGCTTGGCTAGTACGAAAGCGGCAGTAAGCGGGTAATGGACTCCCGCGTAGATATGTACGCGAAGGTCTTCTGGATGCGGGCAAAGTCCTCCTCCAGTCGTACTTCTCGTTGGCCAGATTGTGTATGAAATTATTGAATTGATCTTGGCTCATTGCGGGTTATGGGATATGACGAACGCGTCCATGTGAGCGCAAACATAGTACCCACATGTCACACTACCTTCCAGCTGTTGCTTACAAGGAAAGTTAATTTGTGGTTCAGCCTTTTGCTCTTGCATTCTGCTTCTCCCCCTCGCAAGTTGTATTCCCAAAAGGCGGCTTTCAGAACTTCCTTAATTCCTGAGTAGTCCCGCTTGGCACTTCTTTGGGAATCAAAATAGTATATCATTCTTGAAGGCTTGTGGATGACAATGAGGATCCAGTGGTCGCTGCGTAAAAGGTAACGAATAAATATAAATAGATGGGGATACGTGCTTAAGAAAAGCAAACTAGGCATGGTAGTAAGTAACTTACGGGGGGTGTAGGGCAGGACTATGTAGTCCTTGTCCTTATGGTATATCAATGACTCCAGGACGTAATTTATTAGGACCAGCATCGCTTCTCATACATAGTACTCGTTCATGATGACCGGATCCATTATTCCGAAAACACAGTTGGGCAGACACCTACACTCTTGGGCTTGGTGTAGCACCCATAGCTTGACGAGCATGTTGTCGAGCCAGAAGAGGTTGAACAACATAAATATATCTTTAAAATTGATGTCAAATGTGTCATAACTGTTTGTCCAAGAAGAAATTGTAATCTTTTGGCACTTGGACCTTAAAATATAGTTTATATTCATCCCGATTCCGTGACATCATCATGATTGTGTCATGTAGCAGTTTTATCTGTACGAGCAACCTCTCCACCTCATCATCTGGGAGTAAGGGCTCACCTGCATCGTACACTATTCGTCGAGGCTTCTTAATAGTTTCGGCAGATGTCTGAAGGATAAGGCTTTTTTCTTGCTTTCCTTGCTTGCCTCCTACGCAGTGGTGCCGCCCCGTTTGTGTGTTCTTTTTCTTTTTCCTCTCCGGCTCTGGAGAGGAGGCCCTCTTGCCTCCCGTCAACGCTTCGCCCATTGCGGCATTGAGTGAGTTTGGAGATAAGACCTTCTTTCCTGCTGCCTTCGGGTCATGGTGATGCTTGGAGCGCCTTTCACGGGGCGGCGAGTCCATCTTGAGTTACTCCTCCTCCTGGGACGGAAGGATCGGTGTGTGTTGCTGCTCGGCAAGATCGTCGTCCCGATCATCGAACGAAATGGGCGTAGTGCACAGGTCGAGTAGAGACGGGCCGGCTGCAGTTGATGGAGAGGGGATGGTTGATGTAATAGGAGAGGACACACCGGAGATAATTATCTGATTCTTCAGCCACAGGATGTAGTACCCCTTGCAGTCTCCTAGCTTTGTGACATCCTCTTCAGGGGCGACAGGGACTGCGACATCATTGAACTCGGCGACGATGTGGTCCACCTGCACCCTCGCCATGTGGGAAGGTATAGCAATGTTGTGGCATGTCGCGCCCCTACTTTTGGGAGGACTAGGCCGTGTGCAACTGTCTTCTTCATACTGGGCAAAGGGATAGTGAGCTGGCATTTTATGGGGCTCTGCATAATGAACAATGTGTCGTACCCATTGTTATCCACACAATGCTATGAATTAGAGCCCTCATACAAGTGATTCATGGTGACGACGAAGCTTACAGTTATGTTGTCGACGGGATTTGGCGACTCGGGGCGACGTCGGAGGCTGAGGCGCAGCTACTCCATCCAGAAGGATAGGAGCTCTGATGTCCATGAGGATGCAAAGGTGGACGAGTTGCATCGTGGGCGTCGTAGCCTCTAGACTCTAAAAATTGTTGCGCCAACCAGCTTGCTAGCCTCCTGGGCTGCCCTTATCATCTCTTGCATAAGATATGTTTGCCTTCTCTTCCTCCTCTGGCGGGTAGCCTCGCGGTCTTGAGGAAAGACTTCGTCCCAGATAGCACCGCTCCCGATCTCTCGGGCACGCCTTGTCTTCTCCTTCGTTCCTAGAGCCTTCGAGAGATGGGTCTTCATGTCAACAAGTTTTCGGATGTTTGCCAAGTAACCCGAAGAAACTTTGACATCATAGAGGCATTCACAAAAGCTATGGAGCTCGTCTCTACTCAAAGTGTAGCAAGCAGCAGGACAGCTGGTCTTGACTTTGATACCATTCTTCCCTGTCTTGGTCGTTTCTCTAGTTACCCACAGCTCATGTCTTATATTCATGTGTTGCATGTCTGCTCGTGCCTTCGGTCCATCTTTTGTCTTGTTCGGAATGTTGAGCAAGAGACCAAGCAAGCTATCACAGATATTTTTTTAACATGCATTACATCCATGCTGTGACGTGTTGTCTAGGTGAGGCCAGTAAGGCAATTCTCAAAAATAGATTTCTTTTTCCAGACACCCTTTACCGGCGGTTGTTTCTTTTCTTTTCCTGGCTCAACTTCGTCCATTTCATTCAAGAGATCATAGATTTCTTGTCCGTTCTTCTCGCGAGGCTTTGGATGGATTTTTTTTATTCCGTCGAACCTTTCTGTGTCCTCTCTCCATGGGTCATTCATGGTTAGCCACTTCGGTGGCCCATGAACACGATTTTTCTAGAGCCCTCTAAGAAAAACACTTGTGGTTTCTTCCATGCACTTAACACATGCTTCGTATCCTTTGGTACACTAACACGCGTTGTTCCCGTACGCGGGATAATCTTGCACCGTTGTGAACAACATGCCTTTCAGAATGAAGAACTCTTCTTTGTCCGCGTCTAGACCTGAGCCCCTTCTTCCCATAGCGTAGCTAGTTCGTCCTTCAATAGTTGTTGATACACGTTAAGATCCATTCCAGGTTATTTTGGCCCTTGAATGAGAATAGATAGGTACATGTACTTCTGCTTCATGCACAACCATGGAGGGAGGTTATAGATCCAAAGAACCACGGGCCATGTGCTGTGTCTACTACTCATGTTGCCGAATGGATTAATTCCGTCCGTACTAATACCAAACCTGATATTCCTCGGATCACTACCAAAATCTGGGTATTCAGCATCGATTGCCCTCCACTGACAAGCATCAGCTGGGTGTCTCAACACCCCATCCTTTCTACGCCCCTCTTCATGCCAACGCAGCAGCTTTGCCTCCTTCTTGTTACCGAATAAACGCTTCAAACGGGAGAGGACTAGAAGGTACCATACAACCTTTGTAGGGACACCACTCGTCACTTCTTCCTCATCATCGTCTTGGTTTCTGTCCCGCTTATATCGAGATGTGTTGCACACTGGATATTTGTGTAGCTTTTTATACTCTTTGCAATAAATAATGCAGTCGTTCCGACAAGCATGGAGTCTCTCTACATCCAATCCAAGGGGGCAGACCACCTTCTTGCTTCCTCGGTACTCGTAGGCAACACGTTCTCCTTTGGAAAAACCGTCGCAAGGTAAGCCAGTGTATCATCGAAGTTTGCGTCCGGACAGTTGTGGGCTGCCTTGATCCTTAGAAGTTCTAGCTTGATTGATAGACGCGTGTGCTCAGGATCGCAACTGTGATACAATGGTTTTTGTCGAGTCTTCCATCAGTTTCGCAAACTTTGCAACCTCTCTTTCATCCTCGGTGTCTTCGACCACTTGGTCTGCCATGTGACTGTCCCTTAACATTTTAGCCAAATTATTCCCCGCCTCTCCCGTCAAGTCATCCCTACATTTAGAAATATGGTCTTCATTTTCTTCTGTGTCTTCATGTATGTCCTCTTCTTCTAAACATTCAGGAGTAGCTAAAATTCTGTCTCCTCATCGTGACTTGTCCAACGTGTATAACCTTCCATGAAACATTGAGTCAACAAGTGTAGCTGCAATATGCCTCTCTCCCTGAACATTATCGTGTTCTTGCATACACAACACGGACAACACATCTTGTTCGCACCCTTTTTCTCCCTATCTTCCTTGGCCACATCTAGAAACTCATTCAAAGTATCGACGAACTCCGTGTTGCCCTTCGCCGTACATCCAACCTCGATCCATCGATCCCTACAACAATAACTAATTGATTATAGTCCAAATTAACAAAATAAACACAAAATTTATTCTTTTTTTCATGTATTACATCGTACCAAAGAGAGCTTGCTAGCGCCATCAAGGAGCGGACTCGAGAGCTTTCCAAATAGGGTAAGGAGAGAGAGGAGGGAGGAGGAAAGAGAGGGGAAAAATGGGTGGAGAGGAGGAGGATGGTTAAAAGAGATCTTGATCTAGATTGTATATCTAGGAGGAGGAGGGGAGGGGGAAAGAGAGGGAAAAAGGGGTGGAGAGGAGGAGGGAGAGGATTGAGAGAGATCTAGATCTAGATTGTAGTATATCTAGGAGGAGGGAGGGAAGAGGGGGAGGAGGGGAGAAGGAAGGAGAGGAGCAGCATGCCTGCGGTGCAGTTGTGGGAGGCGCTTGCAGCTGGCCGTGTGAGGCTGCGAGCTCACCGGCCAGCTGCAGGTGCCTCCACTGTTTTATATGTGCAGAATTATCACTGACGGGCAAAAAATGGCGCCCGTCGGTGATAAGTCTGCCCTCGAAGGCAGTCCTGGAGCAACTTCCACTGGACGGGCGACAATGGACCCGTCAGTGGAGATCTGATCTTCACTGACGGGCACGCGAGGTGTGCTCATCAGTGGAGATGTCAAGTTGCGCCTCTCGTCCCACTTTTACTGACGAGCGGATATTGTGTCCGTCAGTAGAAGTTGGCTGCCTTGCCTTGTGCATCACTAGTACTGACGGGCACGAGCTCGCCCCTCAGTGTTGCCTCTAATCAGCGACGGGCCTCCTCGTGCCCGTCAGTGATGATTATGTAGCAGAAGTGTTTTCTGAGGTAGTGCATGTTGTTCTAACCATCAAGGATCAGGCCACCTATTGTAACGGTTTGGGCCAGACTATTAAAGGTTCCAATGTATGTGTTCAATGACTAGTTGATACAAGAAGTAGGTGGCTGAAGCATTTAAAAAACCATGTACATGCGTCACCATATGTTCCTTCGGAGGGATCACCAGTACCACAAGATGACTGATGAATTCGATGGAACTATTGAGAAAAAGCTTAGCTCCAAAGATTTTAAGCATATAGAGATCCATGATCAGGTTAAGAACCTAAAAGTCGTGCTTAGAAAGAGAAAATTTAAACGCCAAGGTAGAGTGAAGAATAAGCTCGTTGAGAGGAACATCTAGAAGAAGAGATCAATATTCTAGAACTTACCTTACTGAGAGCAACCTAGAGGTGCGTCATTGCATCGACATGATGCACTTAGAGAAGAATGTATGTAACAATATAATATGTCTCTTACTGAACATGCTTGACAAAATAAAAGACGGTCTCAAGCACGTCTCAACATGGAAGATATGCAATCAAATCGGAGTTAGCACCGCAGGAACTCACCAATAAAAAGACGTTCCTTCCTCCTGCTGTTACACCCCTTTCCAAAGCAGAGAAAAAAGAATTATGTGAGTGCTTGTATGGTATCTGAGTTCCATCCGTGCTACTCCAACAACATTACAAGAGTAGTTTCAATGGAATATTGAAATTAATTGTATGAAGTGTCATGATTTCCATGTGCTTATGACACAAATGCTCTAAGTCGCAATTAGAAATATTCTAGCACTGAATGTTTGATAGACTCTCATGAAGCTGTGTGTTTTCTATAACACATTTTCTAAGAAGGTCATGAGTCTTAGTGACGATGGCATAGCACCCGGGTATCGTCAAGGAGGACAAAGCCAGCCTTCTAGACATAGGGTAGGCCGGGCCGACTACTCGGAGTCCGACTTCTACGCGGGGGCGCTTCATCGACTTGGAGTACAAGACATATCTCTGTACCTACCCGGTAATCCCGATGCTAGTTGTAACCAATTAGGAAATCAATCTGTAGACCGATCCGGACTCTTGTAACCCTACCCTCGTCCAGCTATATAAGGCAGGGTAAGGATCCCCTGATCGGTAAGCGAAGATAGGCAATCAAGCACATAGAAGCTTTTCATAGAGACTTAGATACTCAAACCCTAGTCACCTTGAGATCTCCTCTCAGGTCTTGCGGCACTCGGAACACAAGCAATATCATCCACCAAACACAGACGTAGGGTATAACCTCTTCCCGAGGGCCTGAACCTGTCTAAACTCTGTTGTCCCGTGTGCACCCCATCTAGATCTGCTACGCGTACGCTGTCCCGTATTCATATTGCCGGATCAAAACACCGACAGTTGGCGCGCCAGGTATGGACTGTGCACGTATATCCATCGGAATAGATCCAGATGGGTTTCTCCAACGACAACAACGCCTTCGCTCCAAGCCGATCCGTGAGGTTCGGTCTCTTGGGGCTTGTCCCTGATCCAGGATAGTTTTTATGATTCGGAAAGCTGGACTTCATTGCCGACAAACTCGGCAAACTCACCTCTGCCGACTCGGCTTCAGCCAGTCGGCTGGAAGGCTTCATCGCCTTTCCTACTGGGACTCTCCTCCGAGTCGATGACTTTGGCGGTCATCTCCGAGGACGAGGTTGTGCCTCAGGGCAGCATCCAGGTCCTAGGCTGATCTTGAGACCCTCTTCATGAACAAACTTCCAGGGCACCTACAATAGGCCTAGAAACGCGTGGATCTCCACAGTTGTACCCAGGAAGCGGGCGAGACCCTCAGAGAATACATCCAACGCTTCTCCAAAAAGATAACTCCTGCCGGAAGTCGGAATGTGATGTCATCACCGCTTCTCAAGTGTTCGGAGCACAGACTCATCCACAAGATGACACTATAAGAATTCCTCAGACTACGCGTGAGCTCTTCGATATTGCAACAAACTTCGCGACTGGTGAAGAAGTTTGTTTGCAGTGCGACCAAAGACGACAAGGGGAAGGGCAAGGCTCCCGAGTTCCCCCAAAATGAGGATCAACTCAGATGGCCAAAAAGAAACACCGGAAGCACAAGAGTGGAGACCTCGTTGCCGCTGACTTTCGCGTTGGAGCGCGGCTCACAGCAGTGTCGTCACCCGTCGCGGTAACGCCACTTTTGAGTGAGATGATGGCAGTCGCAGTCACTCCACTGGACCAAAGTCAAATCATCTCACGCGTGACTAGCAATCTCTTGGAAGACTGTGACGACAAGCCTTTCGCCCCAGCCGGAACAAAAAGGAGCATCTCTCGGCATGAGGGCGCTGACGAATCCCAAAGCAGACGCATGCCATCATGGATCTCGCGGCCTAGAATGGCTACGAGTTCCAAGCGTCGCCAGAAGCTCACGGACCGCGAAGTCATGCGGTGAGCCGGCTGTGCCTCAGTACCTACGATGGTCGAGTCAGTCATTCTCTTTCGACCGCTCGGACCATCCTGACTACACTACCTCACCCGGAAGGTTCCCTTGGTGGTGTGGATCCATAATCGTGGACGTCCGCCTCACAAGGACCTCATGATGGAGGAGTGTTTGAAACATCCTCTACGGCAAGGACTCTAGACGATATGAAGATCTCCCGCTCAGAAAGTCAAGCCCACGCGCACCACTGCACAGTGTGCCCGGCAAGGCTGGCGAGACCACTCGGGCAAATCGTATTTGGCTGTGGTCACTTCGGACACTGGACAACTTCCGGACCGAGACCTCACCTTCGAGGTCGTCGACTTCCCAGCTCGTATCACGCTAGGCTAGGGCGCGTTTCTATGCTACGCCAATTCATGGCTAAACTGTCCCCAGCTATGTCTACCTGAGCTCAAGATGCACGGGTCCCACGGGATAATAACGGTGCGAGCACACATTCCAGCACGCCTACGCGTGTGACTGGAAAACAGCAACCTCGCCGCAGCCCAAATCGCAGCAGCCGAGCTTGACAACCTCAAGTCGGACTGTGGTGAGGAAAGCACCCCTGGCCAAGAAGACTTCAGCATCGACATCTTTCCAGTCGGCACTGGGACCCAGGCGCGATCCAGCCGATCGAGAAGACTCCTCAGCAACGCAGATCGGACTGCACTAGCGACAAATAGGAAAGCGCGCGCAGCAGCTTCCTCCACGACACTCGGGACATCTTCGCATGGACATCATATCGACATGCCTGGGTTCAGAGATGCTGGCGAGCACGCTCTTAACGTCGTCGACGCCAAACGGTCAAGCAAAGCAGCGCCGTTTTGCTGAGGACAGCGCGGAGAGCATAGAGAAGAGATCAGCCAAGCTTCTGTCAGCTGCTTTCATACGCAAAGAAGTAGTACCATCCCGCTAGGTTAGCGAACCCAGTTCTCGTTCGTAAGAAGAATGGTGAATCACCCGTTCCTCCTTGTTTGAAAAAAGGGCGGAAAATGGAGGATGTGCGTGATTACACGAGCCTGTCAACAAAGGCATGTCCAAAGATCCTTCACACAGCCTCTGCATCGATCAAAGTGATCGACTCCACTGACGCTGTGAAATTTGTGTTTTCTCGATGCCTACTCGAGGCTACCATCAGATCAAGATGGAGGATGGACAACGAGATCAAAACATCGTTCATCACACCAGTCGGCCTCTATGCCTCACGTCTACATGCCTTTGGCTTAAAGAACGCGTGCGTGACGTACCAACAGGTGCATACAACGCTGCCTCAGGGCAAATCGGCAAGAACGTGCAGGCGTACGTCGACGATGTGGTGGTCAAGTCTGAGAAGAAAGCAAGATCTCCTAACCGACTGCAAAACGTTCTCCAACATTAGGCGATTCAATATGAGGCTCAACCCGAGAAAGTGTGCGTCTTCGGAGTAGCCTTCGGGAAAGCTTACTCGGTTCATCATTGTCGAACGAGAGAATCGAGTTAACCCAGAGAAGATCGACAGCCCATTCGTCAAGATGGGGCCACCAAAAAGCCTCACGATGTCCAACGCTGCACGAGTGCATGGCGCCTTAGCCGATTCATCTCTCGACTCGCGAACAGGCCCTGCCCACCTCTACAAGCTCATGAAGAAATCAGACAAAGTGCTTCACAGTGGACATCTGAGCTCAAGATGCTCCTCGCCAGGGGTTTCTGAAAAAAGAAGCTCCTGACTACGTCGGTGACTGGAGCTTTCCCTGATGCCCAAACGAGCGCTGCTCCTATCTACATTGCAGCGCCGACATACCCAGGTGGCCAGTACCGTCTTGGTCGTCGAATCGCTCGAGCATAGGCCACATCCAGAAGGTTCAGCGCCAGACTCCTTCATCAGTGAAGTGCTTTCCGAGTCCAAGACGCGATACCCACTGATACAGAAGATCATTTAGCGGTGTTCATCATATCTCGGAAGCTAGTCCACTAACTTCCAAGGAACACCTGATTACGGTGGTCAGTTCCTCCTGATCGCTGACGTCATAAACAATCGCCGACGCCATAGGAAGGATTGCTAAATGGGCAATGAAACTAATGTCATTCAGCATAGTTTATGCCCCCGCACGGCTATCAAGTCTGAAGCTCTCGCCGACTTCATGACCGAGTGGATAGAAGTCAATCCCCGAACCTCTATCATTGACCAAGAACATTGGGACGCTTTACTTTGATGTGAGAGTGTGTTTGTGAGTGCGAGTGTGTGTGTGGGGTGTGAGGGGCGTGGGGTGAGGGGAGAGCGAGGAGCGTGGTGGGGCGTGTGCGTGGGTGATGAGTGTTGTGGGGTGAGTGTGTGGTGGGGTTGGTGGGGTGGTGTGTGGGGAGGAGGGGGTGGGGTGGGGTGGGGTGGGGTGGGGTGGGGGGGGTGGGGTGGGGTGGGGTGGGTGGGGTGTGGGGGTGGGGTGGGGTGGGGTGTGGGGGTGGGGTGGGGTGGGGTGTGGGGTGGGGTGTGTGTGGGGTGGGGTGGGGGGGGTGGGGTGGGGTGTGGGGTGGGGTGTGTGGGGGGGGGGTGGGGTGTGGGGGGGGGGGTGGGGGGGGGGGGGGGGGGGGGGGGGGGGGGGGGGGGGGGGGGGGGGGGGGGGTGGGGGGGGGGGGGGGGGGGGGGGGGGGTGGGGGGGGGGGGGGGGGGGGGGGGGGGTGGGGGGGGGAGGGGGGGGGGGGGGGGGGGGGGGGAGGTGGGGGGGGGGGGGGTGGGGGGGGGGGGGGGGGGGGGGGGGGGGTGGGGGGGGGGGGGGGGGGGGGGGGGGGGGGGGGGGGGGGGGGGGGGTGGGGGGGGGGGGGGGGGGGGGGGGGGGGGGGGGGGGGGGGGGGGGGGGGGGGGGGGGGGGGGTGGTGGGGGGGGAGGGGGGGGGGGGGGGGGGGGAGGTGGGGGGGGGGTGGGGGGGGGGGGGGGGGGGGGGGGGGGGGGGGGGGGGGGGGGGGGCGGGGGGGGGGTGGGGGGGGGGGGGGGGGGGGGGGGGGGGGGGGGGGGGGGGGAGGGGGGGGTGGGTGGGGGGGGGGTTCACGGGATGCTTCAGGGGCGCGGGGGCTGGCATTCGTTATCATTTCTCCCAAAAGGGGGAAACGT